>LPNX011223523.1:0-48163 GCA_001517045.1 Pseudotsuga menziesii | reverse complement strand
GGGGGGGGGGGGGGGGAAGAGTTGAATATGGGTATAGGGAGTGTAGTAGACTCAAAATTTATTTTTTCAGAGTATGACGACAGGGCGAACCAGGTATCAAATGAAACTGACTCATGGGAATGGGATCATAGCTGTAATACTAGGAATGTCACTGCAAATGGGAAATACTTGGGGGAGGTAGATACTTTTGGTACTAATGGGATCCAAGGAAGACACATTGCAGAGTACTCTGAACAAAGGAGAGCCAAAGTGGGAATGCTACCAAACTATTTTCTGTGGGGTGGTGTCTAAAGACACCATTGTGGTACAATCTCGTGGATTTTTGGTGATCCCAAGAAAGGAAATGCTCGATGGTGCTTTCAATTTTAGAGAGTTCGAAAGCACGAAGAAGACTCCAGTGGGGGATCTTTTTCATTGGTAGTCTCCTGTGCCCAAAAAAGGATAAAAGTATACACAGGAGAGATCGCCCATCCTTTTTTAGCAGATGGGGGACTTCTTTACGGTTGGTAGTCTAGTCAGGCTAGAAAAGGTTAAACCTATACTGACTAGACGATCGTTTAGATACTTTTACGAGCATGAACGAAACCAATTTTGCTCGACAATCTTTTCTTACCGAGAAGGATGGAAAAGAGCTTAACGACAACTAGTGGTGATATTTTTCGTAAAGTTCAGCCCCTCTACCCAAGAAAGCATAAAAGTATGTAGAGGGGAACAGTCTTGGCTTGAATATGCCAAGGTGGTACTTTTCATTTGATGGTCTACATAGTCCGAAAAAGGAGATAAACAAGACGATGTAGATTCCCTTTCCTATACTTTAACGAGCGAGAAAGGAAGCAATTGCACTCGGCAATCTTTTCATTCTTTTAAGAGTCAAAAAAGAGCTTAAAAGAAACTCTAGTATGGTCAACCGATTGTGGTGGCACATGGATAGATCACAGTAGAGGCATGTGAGTCAGTGTGCAGAGGCATGCAAACCAGGGTGGCTCTTGGATAGAGGTCAGGAGAGTCGTGTCTTAATTGTGGTGGATAGACTTGACTACATGTGATGTGAGTGCAAGTCCAGAGGTAGTTATATGCCAAATGCATGCAAAGGAAATCATATGTTTTCTAGACGATGGTCTGGAGATCTGCATAAGGTGCGATGGACAGAGTAGAAAGGTTATATTTTAAAATAAAAATGATGTTCCTTATGGGTAGTGGCCCGAGAACCCACATGAGTAGCGGTAAGAAAGTGTTATGAAAGTACAAGTCCGCAGACACTTGCATCACCATGATGTGACTTGTAAATCGAGGTAACTTCAACATGAGTGGTCCTGAAATTTGTTTGTTAAACATGAGCGGTCCTAGAGTTTAGCCCCTTTCACTCAATCTTTAGCTCCTTTTAGGGTTTTAGGCTCCTTTGATGGGTTTTATCCCCTTTTTGGAGGCTTTAGCCCCTATGAGAGCTATTTAGGCTCCTTTTAGGGGTTTTTAAGCCCTTTTTCTTGTTTTTAAGCCTTGTTGAGGGTGTGGGGGTCAGATGGGGTTAAACGAAGGTCGTGCATGGGTGTCCATGGGTGGTGTAGGCCATATAGAGCCGAGTGAGGGATTTTTTTGGTTAACAATTCTTTTTCTAGATCAACCTTTATGACCATGGCAAGTATCCTCTTTTGGTTGATGGTATGAAGTACCTCCTAAAAAACCCCAATGGAGTCATGGATCATCCTACCAAATAAAAATGCAAACTACTCTTCTAATATAGACCTAGAGAGAATGCCTCTTACCCTTGTTTTAATAACCTTTACAATTATTTTGTATTGTTGAAGATTGTAACTTCAAATGATATTCTTAAAGGTACTTTTGTTTTATTATTGTTGTACCTCCTTTGGGAGATTTTGTTGATGTATTTGTACATGTACATGTACTTGTAAGAATCAATGTAAACCTTCCATTATAAGTTGGTTCAATAGTACCCACAAAAAATATTATATAAATATTATTTTGTGTATCCCTATACAAGTCGTCTCGGAAAGAGTAACAAGTTGGTCCAGTTAGGGAATTATGTCACTCACTTGATGAGTATAAATAGAGAGGGTGCACCTCTCATTTGGACACACACTCAAACTAAACACGTTCACAAGAGAGAGAGAGAGAGAGAGAGTAGGTTCACTGAAGTGAAGAAGTAGTTATTTTTTCTTTGGGGTTTATCTTATCTTGGTTTGGAATTGTTCTTGTTGACATAATCAATACTGAAGAAGTTGCTAGGTTTTCTCCCGTGTAGTTTCCCATAGGGAAATCTTTGTTATTTTGTCTTGATGTGTTTTTCTTTATTTTAGTGATCCTATTGCATATGATTATGACGTTATAATGCACATTGTCTGAATATCTAACATAAACATATTGGAAATATTAAAATTATAACATGGTATCAGATCCATCTTAGAAGAAGAATTTGTGTAGCTATCACTAACAAAAGTTGGAAACTATGGAGTCAAATTTTAGTCCTTTCCATCCATATATTTATATTTAAATATATGTTTTGGTAACTACCTCAATAGGGTGCATCGTTCTATGGAAGCAGATCTCCATTTTGATATTTTTTCTAGTTTTTCCCTAATTTCTGCTAGAACCGAAAATATGGATTCATGTTATAATAACCTCCCTCCATAGATCAACTTGAAAAGGAGGACAAGTCAAATTTCCCTAGGAGTGCCCATATTCTTGTGGAGGCATATTCTAGTTATGTGGGTTTCCAAATTTTTACCTACCACTACTACTTGGGGAAAAGTGAGACTTCAAGTTTTATGTAGTTTTGTCCATATATTTGGGAAAATGAGTACATTGCTCAATTCTACTTGAGGAGGCACATCTCTCCCTCTCTAATCATATTTGCAAGAATCAAAATTTGAAAAATTAGGGTTTTTTATCAAACCCTGGGTCAACTAGGATCATTTTTCTAGAAATGCATTGAAGCAAGCATTTGGTTGAAGAAATCTCATTTCTAAGCACGATTATCTCTATTTCCATTTGAGGTTCTCATTTTTCAATATGACAAACAATACCAAGCTTGATGAAAATCTTTAAGGATCTGAGAATTTTCGAGCATGGAAGTATAGAGTGATTCTCATATTAGAAGGACATGATTTGGAAAACTATGTCAAAGGAGAAGTTGTAGGGCCAGAGGGAGATGAAGAAAAAGCTAATAATAAGAAGAACTTGGTCAAATTCAATAGGATTATTGTTTATTCCATCAAGGATAATTTGGTCCCACATGTATCCTCCTTGAAGACCCCCAAGGAGATGTTTGATTCTTTGACAAACTTGTATAAAGGAAATAAGATCAACAAGAAGATGACCTTGAGAACTCAACTGAAGGGTGTGAAGATGTAGAATTTAGAAACTATACAATTATTCTTCACAATGGTCTCCTTGATCAAGGAACAACCATAATCTATTGGAGATAATGTTGAAGAATAAGAAGTGGTGATGACTACATTGAATGGTCCTCCAAGATCACGTGAATCATTCATTCAAGGAATTTGTTCTAGAAGGAATCTCACCAAATTTAGTAGGTTGTGGGAAGAATGTAGACAAGAAGAAGCTCGATTGATAGCAAGAGAAGAAAACATGGGTGAAGATTATAATCAAGCCCTAATATCTCATTCCAAGATGGGAAATATCAAGAAGGGAGAACATTCTCACAATAATCATAGAAGATATAAGAACACAAACTACTCACAATTCATATATTTCAATTGTGACGATAAGGGAAATTTTACAAGATTTTCTCCCAAAGGTAAAGGACATTAAAAGAAAGTAAAGAAGAAGAGGTATCATTCTCATACCACCAAATATTATGAAACAATTAAGAAGAGAGAAAGAGAATATTCTTCAAGTGATGAAGAGTATGCATTGTAATTCTCCCACAAGGCTGATTTAGTAGGATTCACCACATAATGTGATACTTGAAGTGATTATCAATATCCTATAAAGGGTTGGGAGAAATATCCTACAGTGAAAGAAGGCCTTCACAAGTGGAAAGAAGAATAAGATCTCAACATGATGATGTTAACTTGGGAATAATACCAAAAGATATTTTCCAAACTATGAATAAGGTAGACTCATCATACCACATTAATGAAAATATGATAAAAAGGCATGCTAAGTCCCTATAAAATATAAGTTACCCCTTATAAGGGAAGTCAAGAATCAACTAAGACCCCAAAATAATGGATTAGAAATTATTTTATGTTCTTTACTCTTTGTTTTTATTATAATAACAAAGAGATGTCTGAAAATTCAAGGATTTGGACTAGATGACCATTTTTTTACCTGAATTTGACATTTTTTATTTTTTCAAATCAGAATGTAACTATGTCTTAGTTCCAATTTTGATGGTAGAAATGGATTCAACACCCTCAAAAACCACCAAGGTGCCCAAAAATTCATGCTAAAATAACCTCTTCTAAATCACATACAAAAACAAGTTCGAGGGTATAAAATAAAGTCATGTAACCACCCTCCACTTAATGGTGTTTCTTATATAAATATATATGATGCTCCTATCACTGCTACAACTGTTGGCTTTGGATTGTACTATTTAAATTTTGACAGTTTACTGAATCATGTAGTGATTTCATTATAGAACTAAATTCCCAATTAATTAAGAGGAGTTTCAGGCGACTGTATTGCATAGCGATTAAGCTCAGCAGAAGGAGGAAATAGGGTTGTGAAAAAATACCAAATAATACTAATAAAAAATATCACTATATTTGTTGTTTCCCAATAATAGTTGTCAAATTTGAATAGTTGTATTAGTATTTAATAACCAAAATAAATAACTCTAAAAAAATAACACAAGCCATTATAAAAAAACAACTATACCATATATACATTAACCATTATAAATAAAGTAACCCTACTCTATTTGCAAACATTAATGAGTAGGAAATATATGAATTCAAAATTCTTTGCATTAACCATTATAAATAAAATTAACCCTACCCTATGTCGAAACATTAACGAGGAGCAATAATATATATTAGAGAATCACAAAATTGAATCAATAGAATCACAATAACGAATCAATACTTTGTTGTCTTCTCCTGCTATCTAGAAGAGCCCGTGAAGAAATAACAGATCTAACTGATGAAGAGGGGAAGGGAAAGGTAGGGGATAATTGGGGATTAGCCACACAGTTGGAGGGGAAGAGAAGCAACATAGGCATCTATACAAGAACATTAAAAATTTGTGGAGCTACACCATGCAACAAAAAAGATTCACTTCCTTTGATGTGCTCTCTTAGGGTTTCATATTCCACGATTTTTTTCAACATTTGCATTAATTCCATGTTCCCATAATGGTTTGAATTAATTGTATGCTTTTACTTTCACTACAATCGTGCTAGATTGTGAAGCATTCGATTGAATGTAGAGAGAGCATGTGTTGTTTGAGCAATAAAAAAGGGGGAATCTTATTTTCAAGGGGAATCAAATTTTCAAATTGGACTTCAGTTACTAAAAGTCTTGGAGAGGAGATGGTGAGTATATGGGAACACAATGATGTTTATAAGTTGAAGAAGAACCTAATTACTGAGGGTTTATTTCAAAGAATTTGAAATTTTTGTGCAATTAATAATGAAAATAAGAGGAGAAGGGTTCTTCACTTCAGGTATTTATGATTGAATCCATTTGATGCAGTGCAAAACAAGAATTTAATCCATGATTTAATTCTTTAATTATTTAATCCATTTGAAAAACCCTTTAGATATTTAATCAGTTCAAGTATTTAATGGTTTAGTTCAGGTATTTATGCTTTAATGGTTTAATCCATTTGATGCTTTAATCCAATTTCTTTCTCCCCTCACGTGTCTTCATATCTTTTTTCCTGGATTTTTGGATGCCAAATACTATAAGAAGTCTTTGATTGGCATATCCCCTGAATCCAATGCAACCGAGCCCTCAATTGACTCTGTAGGCATTTAATTTTGGCAACTTTGGCATGTGTCAGATTTTGGCTGCCAAGGCCTGTAATTCTTCATCAAACAGATTGACTTATAGATTCTTCCCATCCCATTCTATTTCACTAAATCCTCTAGTTTATGAGGATCTTGCAACATACATTGAGTTGCACAGTCATGCTTGTCAAGGAATGCGGGAAAGAACAATTATATTCCATTGGCCTTCATTCTTAAATGAGGTAGGAACTACTTTGTGACCATATGGGATATGTGCATATATTAATCTTATATATGTAATCTATATTTCCCGTGGAGGTACCTAGGAAAAGGGAAAGAGTCATGTTTGACAGCTAAGCTCTAGCTTATTGAAAATACTAGTATTAAAATTGCCTCATACAAACAACAAATTCATGGATGTCAATGAATTTCCTATCACTAACAATACATAGTATTAAGGAAAAAATAGAGACCGTCATCAAAATTTAAGTGTCTTTAGATCTTCAATTATTTTCTCCCCTCAAGTGTCTTCATATATATTTGCTGGTTTGGATGCCAAATCCTAGAAGAAGTATTTGGTTGGAATATCCCCTGATGCCAATGTAGCTGAGTGTTATACCAAAATTTTGTCACCACCATGTGATAAGACCTTTGGATTACATACTTGCCCTTAATCCCAGCACTTGGAGTGGAAACCCATGTTGTTTGTCAATTCTACATGAAAATACTTAGCACCACACTTTCCGTGTGAACCATGAGCGGTACCTTGATCGTAGCGCCTTCATCCTATTTTCTGTAAGTGGTGCCACCGCCTATGGACTTTGGTCCATAAGCATTTCTCATCTAAACCGCTCTGTCATAAGAGGAGAAAATCAGTACCCTAGGTAAAATGGGAAAAAGAGAAGTTTCTCGAGGCTTCTAGATCATGAGCCTCATGTCCTCCATTATCCCTATCAATGTGGGTCAGTTGGGCTCGATATCCCCCATCATAGGATCTTAGAGGCCACCTCATCCCCAAATCTCTCAACCATTCCTATCCATTGAGCCTTATAAATACAAGCTCATGTCCATGGTTGAGGGGGAGAACTATAGAGGTATTGTTATGCTGTTGGATTGACCACTTGGCCCAAGCCATTGGAGAGAATAGAGAGCGAAGTTGGAGCTTATGGGGATGAAGTGTTTGTATCATGGAGATGCATGTTGACACTAAGGCTTAATTGGTTGTAAACTTCTCCATTCATCTTAATGAAAAGCTAATTTCCATCCCACATTACTGTTGTTTTGATTTCGCATGTACATGTTGTTATATTCCTTAGTCACTAAAATGGATAAGTAGATGATGTTCTTGTAGCTTTGATGTGTTTGTGTGTTTGATCTGGTTGTAGGTACACAGGTTCACTATCGAAGTAGTATTCTAGGCCCTCTACAACATCTAGGGAGGGTATTCATCCTTTATCGTTCACTCATTTGTTATGGATCTGAACCATTCAGACCAGAGGAATAACTTCTATCTGCAGAAGGTGAAATATTCCTGGTTACAAATTTGGTGGCTCTGCTGGGGATTAGATAAATGTATCAATTGATCTGATCTTCCTCGGTTCTTCAACTCTTGTCTGAATCCAGGCTCCATCTGCAACTATCTTCAGTCAAGTATGCTATCTGACTCAGTGTATTTTGGTGTGAAACTTCCTGATCTATCTAGATCTGAATTATTTCGACCTTTTATGCTCTATTTTACTCTCAATCTATCAGTTTTTACCTTGATCTAATATTTTTCTAACTTGGTCTATCGTTCTCCTTTGTCTTTTGGATTTATACAGGGAAACACTCTTATGTTGTTGGTGAGAAGCAGTGCCATCGCTTGAACCCAGTTAGCAGCACGTGGTGCCACCACCTGAGTCCTGTTATCTAGAAGAGGTGTTAGGCCAAAACCGCTCTGTCAAGACCCCTCTAGCCCGGTGGTAGGTAGGCCTTATTCCAAGACCACCTTTTTCTCATTTTTTGGAAAAATTTTGAGTTGATTTGCTTTCAGCCCTACACTGTCAGGCTTGTGTGTTAGAATCTGATGCTTGTGGTTTGAAATTTTGTGGTAAAAGATTGGTTTGTTTGAAGAATCCAAAAGCTAGATTAGGCTTGTTGATTGTCCATTTTATTCCGTGCTTATTGGTTGTCTTTGTGAAAGGATTTATTTTTCGAAAGATTAGGTGTTAGAGAGCTCTCTTTTATTTCTATTACATAGACTAAAAGAAAAACATTTAATTAGCATCTTTATTTCATTTTTTGTTCCCATAGAATACTTCTTTTTGCTTGTTTTAAAAAGAAAAATTTTGACTGAGATTAGGTCATTATCATTAGTGAGCATAAGACACTAGATCTCTGATTAGCCTCACAATATTTCAAGTTCTCTATGTTATTTTGTCTCTTTTGCATTTATACTGTCTCATCAAAATAAAATAAAAAAATATTATAGTTTTAAGTTAGATCTGTCTATGCTTTAAGAAAAATCGAAAAATTGAGTGCATATGCATATAGTGTGCTGCTTGTTTTTCTTTTAAGAAAAGAGACTCCTTCCCTTTTGACTTCTTTCAGAAAAGAGAAATGAGTTTGGAAAGTGCTGCTTGTATTTGATTTTGTGTTCAATATTGTTGTTTGGAAATATTTTTGGTTTTGAAGCAAAATAAAATACTCTCTTTCCCTCCCGTAGGTAGGCATACCGAATGGTAAAGTGAAATATTTGCATATGCATATTACATGGTTTTACTTTTTCTGTCAAAACTCCATGCATTCACCTAACCACCTACTTTGAAATTAATGGTAGTTATAAGTTAAAATTTACATAGCAATTTGAGTGATAGGTTAGATACGTGTTCGGGCATCATTAAGCATAGGAGTTATCATTACTTGTCCGCATTACATCCCGGGACTCGTGTGGTTCTTCCATGTATCGTCGGTATATCGAATGACCTTTCACGTACCCTTGAGGTATATAGAAAGGTAATTCACATAATTGATTGTATATCAGAAGGCCCCTTGTGTACGATTATGTATTAGACAACACTACTACTTATTTGAGCTCCCACGTACCTTGAGTATATCGGGAGACGCCACTAGGATACCTTATCCATCTGAGGAAAGCCCTTTGGCCGTCTTTCTTGGAGCCATACACCAAAAACAACATTTGGGGAGATTACTACACACATACCCTTAAGGTATATCATGAGTGGCACCTTCTTGACAATCCTGGTGAGAGACCTGACTATCTGAACCCCTCCTGTCATTTTAAGTTTGCTTGTTTGACCTATAGCTTGAGTAAGGAAATTTTTGGTGTGTTTTCTAGTTTTTCAGACCCTAGATTAGATAGGAATTGTACAAAATGGATGAGCTAATATAGTCCAGAAGAGTACGGGGCTTGCCACCCAATTTTATTCTTGGTTCAAGAGAAAATCCAATGGAAGTTATCAACTAAGGAGCTGCTACCACCTCCCAAGTGGGAGATAATGTGGTTGCAGAAAGTGGAAGACCATATCCTTCACACTCACCTCCCTTGGTCCAACAACCTTCTAAGAGTAATGCTTTGTTCCATTCTCCCACAAAAGGTCATGTTGATGATACTACCCATCTGGATTATGGTCACAATGATCCATTTTGGGATACCTCTATAGGACATGCCATTGCCTCATTTGGTACCCGTTTAAACTTTTCTGAAGAAGTTTCTCCAAATGAAGAAGAACATAGGAAATACCACATAGCCATTATTCATGCACAAGAGATTGAAAGGAAAACAGATGACATATTGGGCACACCACCATCACGTTCCACAGTCGTTCCTGTGGGATATTGTTCACTTGTCGATTTTACGAGACCCATTAAACCGATTATAGATTGCACAGTAACACCTATAGTAGGGATTTATCCCTTGCTACAGGGTAGGAATGGATCCCTTCCATCTATAGGATGGAAGGGTAGGTTCATGTATCAAAATGTAGAAAATAAATGGATAGAAAGAAAGAAAGAACAGAAAGATAAGAAAAAGTTGGGAGCCCCTCTGCAAATAATGTCAGGGCTTGACTCCAGCTACCTATAAACAACTATTAGAAACAAAAAACCTATAAAACAAGTTAAGAAACAAACCTGCAAGCAAATATGGGTTGGAAAACAAATCAGCTACTAAAGAAAATACATGAACAAACAATGGTATACCTTCTATTTTGTGCAATGGGCCACCATGACCTGGCTGCTAGAAGCACCTCTCTCTCTCTCTTGGTTATTGAGGAGCTATGGCTCAATGGGAGAATGAATGGATGAGAGGAGGGATGTGGGTGGCTTGAGAGACAAAGGGTCTCAAGGAATCCACAGGAAACATAATAGTATGCAAAGAGAATAGTTGTTTTAGAGTGACCCCCACCCCTCCTTTTATAGCTTTTTTGGGGACTTTTAGGGTTTTAAGCCCTTGGTCAGGGCTTTAACCCCTTTTTTGGGCTTTTAGACCCTTTCGTCCTAACTTTAGCTCCTTTGAGGGGTTTTTGCCCCTTTTTTGAGGCTTTATCCCCTAGGAAAGTTATTTAGGCTCCTTTTTGGGGTTTTTAAGCCCTTTTACTCATTTTTAAGCCTTTTTGAGGGTGTGGGGGTCTAATGGGGTGTTATAAGGGTCATGCATGGGTGTCCTTGGGTGGTGTAGGCAATATAGAGCTGAGTGGGGGATTTTTTGGGTTAATATATTGCCTCCTGATGTGTGAGGGTAGGATCTCATCATATGGCCGATGGACATCATAGGATTTGCTGCAGAGAGGTGGTGCTTCCAGGGCTGGGGCATGGTGGCTTTTGGTTTTTGTATTAATATGGTTCCTATCAATGGGTGAGATACAAATAATGTGTGACATGTATATGAACAAGGTGGGAATCCCCATGCTCGTAACGATGTGAAAAGAATAATGTGATCTATGCTCTAAACTATAAGAGCCAATCATATACAACTAATGATATAATAATGGTTGCCTTAATTAGAGGCTGAATACAACACTAATCTAAAGAACTGCTACATTGGACCAGCGGAATTCTCATGGAATGCTATATATTCATAATTGATGGCCTCCTGGATCTGGAATGGTACCTAGCTGTATGGACTCATTGATGGAGAGTCATAGTCTATGTGGTACACGTATGTTGTATCAATCATAAATCTATATAGAAGCGCTACTGGGGCTTCTGAAAGATGTCTCCAATGCAACCCAGAAATCACAAGGGGTATAACTCATTTAGGTCCCTCGAATAGACTCATAAATGTTCTAGAGTCAGGTGACATCCAGGGTCTTCAACCAAATACTGCATGGACCAATACCCTGTACGAATCTCAACAGTGCGATTATGTAGCTAGAGTCGAGCACGTGAGAAACAACCATACTGAGAGGCACTAAGGACTCCTCTCAAGTGTTCCAAGAAACTCATCAATAAGGTTAATGAAACCAATATACAAATACCTCTAGGTCTATCCTCTAGAATATGTGTATTGTCATTGATAGAGGGCGACCTACCCCAGGTTAAGGCAATGGTGTTTCCTTGACTAGAGGCACGAGGGAGATAACTGAAAGATGTGAGACAATCTGCGGACTGACCCACTGAATGGGGGGGGGAAGAGTTGAACAGGGGAAAGGGGAGTGTAGTAGACTCAAACTTCCTTTGTTTAGAGTATGACAGCAGGGCGAAGTAGGAAACAAAGGAAACTGACTCATGGGAATGGGATCATAGCTATAATACCGGGAATGTCACTGCAGATGGGAAATACTTGGGGGAGGTGGACACTTTCGATATTGATGGGATCCAAGGAACACACATCATAAAGTACTCTGAACAAAGGTGACCCAAAGGGGGAATGCTACCAAACTATTTTCTGTGGGGTGGTGTCTAGAGACACCATTGTGGTACGATCTCGTGGATTTTTGGCGAGATCAAGAAAGTAAATGCTCGATGGTGCTTTCAATTTTAAAGAGTCTGAAAGCATGAAGAAGACTCCAGTGGGGGATCTTTTTCCTTGGTAGTCTCATGTGCCTGAAAAAGGATAAAAGTATACATAGGAGAGCTTGCCCATCCTTTGGGGGATGAGAGACTTCTTTACCGTTGGTAGTCCAATTAGGCCAGAAAAGGTTAAACCTATACTGACTGTACGGTCATTCAGATAATTTTATGAGCATGAATGAAACCAAGTTTGCTCAAAAATATTTTCTTGATGAGAATGTTGGAAAAGAGCTTAACGACAACCCATGGTGAGATTTTTCGTAAAGTGCGGCCCCTATGCCCGAGAAAGCATAAAAGCATGCAGAGGGGAATGGTCTTGGCTTGAATATTCCAAGGTGGTCCTTTTCATTTAATGGTCTACATAGTCCAAAAAAGGAGATAAATGAGACAATGCGGACACCATTTCCTATAATTTAACGAGTGGGAAAGGAAGCAGCTGCGCTCGGCTATCTTTTCATTTTTTTTAGGAGTGGAAAAAGAGCTTAAACAAAACTCCAGTATGGTCAACCGATTGCGGTGGGACAGGTGGTGCCCCCTGGTGGGATGGTGGAAAATGGTCTAAAGGAAATCCACGTAGTATGGATGGAGCAGAAGGATCTCAAACATACCAATACATACGCAGAATAGATTGCAGCAAAGGCTCGCGAGTCGGTGCTGCAAAGGAACGCAAACCGAGGCAGCTCTCGGACAGAGGTTAGGAGAGTGTGTGTGAGTTGTGGTGGACAGTATTGACTATATGTGATGTGAGTGCAAGTACGGGGGCACTTATATGCCAAATACATGCAAAGGAAAATGAATCATTTTGTGGACAATGGTCCAGAGATCCGTGTAAGGTGCAGTGGATGGAGTAGACAACTATGTGTTAAAATACAAAACAAAAATAAAAATAGTGTCCCTTAACGGGTAGTGGCCCGAAAACCCACATGAGTAGCGGTAGGGAAGAGTGATACAAGTACAGGTCTGAGACACTTGCATCACCATGCTGTGGCTCGTAAATCGAGGTAGCTTCCCAGAAATGGTACCAAAATTTGTTTGTTAAACATGAGACGATGGTCTCATAAGGAGATAGAGGACAAAATTCTGAAACAAGTGGCATGAGTGGCATCTCAAATAGACTCTGTATGGTCCTGTTATGTCGAACAAGAGAAATTAGGTCAATAGGGCCTATATAAGGGTGGGGACCACTTGGTGAGGTGTCATTGTCACTGTTCACTATGGAGTTGTGTTGAAATATTGTAACTTCAAAGAATATTCTATATGTATATTTTTGTGGTCCCCGATGGTCCTACCAAGAGAACCACTTGTATTACATTGTACCCCGATGCTCCTAATTGGAAGAACTAATAAGAGTCATGAGGTAGTCCCCTCTAATTGTAAAGGTGGGTCATCAGCACCCCAGTGTGGTTACTTGAGCCTACATGTGTAACTCAAGCCTACATGTCAAATGAGTTAACTTAAGTGAATGAATGAATATAAATAGAGGTGTTGTGCTCCTCATTTGAGACACACACACTCTCACTTGTGTAGCGCATTAGTGGAGAAAAGAAGTAGCTGGAGAAGGAGGAGGATCAGGATTTGATCTCCTTGTTGGTTTTATCTTTTATCTTTTTGGGGCATCTATATTGAGGAATATTTTGCTGGGTTTTTCCCTTCAGGGTTTTCCTAGGATAAATCTTTGTGTTCCTTTTTTATGGTTGTGCTTGTCTATCTTTCAGTGATCCCGTTTATATGCTTTTGTCACGAAAATGAAATGAAATACTGATGTCTTAGCTAAGCATAAGAAAATTTAACATGGTATCAGAGCCACCCTGAAAACAAGACATTATGCAGCTACAGAATATAAAGCTTCTTACCTTTTGTTTCTCTCTCCACAATTGATCAGCAAAATAAGGCTAGGCTGACTCTCCATTGAAGGGCGCATCTTTCTGTCAAAGCGGAATTCGATTCCAAGCATTTTCGGTTTTCGGTGTGGGAAATTAGGGCTTCTTGCAGAAGAAGAATTTTTGAGTGAGTCTAGCATAGGATTGATATCCTCATCAAAATCAAATTCTAGAGACTTGGATCAATTTTTTTGGTTGGGTGAAACTCTGGGAAAGTCAAACCCTAGTTTGACCCCAAGCTAGAAAAACCCTAAATACTAAAACTGCTAAGTTTTGGTACATTCACTATATCCTGCGATTGGCGAAGGTTCAGGAGCTGAAAATTGTAGAGGCCTAATATAAAATATTTCTGTACATTGTATCCAAAATTCAGCCTTAGATTCGATATATTCTGGGAGATATGATCCCTCCACGTTAGGGTTCCAGCCTCTTCCAGAATTCATCCCTAAACAGGACACCTGGGGTAAATTGCTATAGATTGGGATACAGAGGTCCAAATTGAATTCCTGAAGATGTTCCAAACATATTACAGAATTTAATTTCTATGGTCCAAATTTCAGAACTAGAAGATGAAACAGTGACATGTGGCAGTCCGTACAACTTCGCTGTTCTGAACAGTCCTGTAACAGGTCACCGTGGGAAAAGGATCATAAATACAATTTGGTGAAAAAAATTCTGATAAAAACTTTGGTTTTGGATCAGGGACATTCTAGGTTACCTCAGTGAAAATTTAAGACACATAGGAGCAGTAATTTCAGAGATATCACAGAAACCGTGACAGGCATTTCTGCAGAAGAAATTGGAAAACTAGGGCTTCCTGTTCCGGGAGCTTCCCTCCACTGTTTTTAGAAAAGGAGTACATTAGACAGATCCATTTGAAGAGATATATATTTCTATACAATCATATCTTAAATATTCCAAGTTTTGAAAATTAGGGTTTCTCTGACAAACCCTAAATCAGCTAGCTCTGGAAGCAGGATGGACACCTCAAATCGGTAAGATCTAATATTTTGCTATTTACATTTGAGGTTCTCATTTCAAAGTGATCTATCACACAAAATTGATGATAATATTGGTAAATTTGACAACTTCCAAGCATGAAAGTATTTGATCTCTCTGAAGAAAATGAATTGGACACCTACATGAGTAGAGAGGTTCCAGTTCCATACAGAGATGAGGCTCAAAGACTTACACAAGAAGAAATTGATCAAGGCTAAGAAGATTATTGTTGATTCAATCACGGATCAAATTGTACCACAAGTGTCTTCCCTAAAGACACCAAAGATGTTTGATTCATTGATCAAGCTATTTGAAGATAAGAACTTAAATCAGAAGATGGCTTTGAGAAAACAGTTGAAGAATGTGAAGGTCCAAAATGCAGAACAACTTGAAGCTGTAGAAGAAGAAGTGGAGAATGCAGAAGTGGTGATAGCCACCTTGAATGGCCTCCCAGGATCATGGGATTCATTCATGCAAAGAATGTATGCCAGAAGGAAGTAATTTCTTTCAGCTCAACTCATAAGAAGAGAAGAAGAAGATGGGTGCAATTGAAGATCAAGCTCTCACCATTCAAAGAAGATCCCTCAAGTGATGAGGAATATGAAGAAATAAATTCTTGAAGAACCTCTTATTCATCTTATCATTTGGATAAGAAATGATGATTTCACGAATGAAGAATATGATAAAGTAGAATGATCAAGATGGAGTCTACCTGCGAAACAAATAAAAGATAAGTATTCAATTGTCATTCCATGATATTGTTTTGTTATACATTCGATTATATTCAGTTGATGTGTTATGTATGATAGATTGTTTGCATTAATGACTATATACTACTAATATTCATGTGATGGGTAAGTAGCTCATGGTGCTATACAACTCTCCATTGCTACTTATCAAACCTCTTTGCTGACATATTGGATTAGTGCACAATCTCAATGATGTCATGGTAGAGATGGAAGGCATATAGAAAGTTTATGTGAGATATGGATGAATGTTGTATTGACTAAATAGTTACATGATGCATGAGAACTTGTCATTATGCATATGTTTTATGAAATAGTTCTAACCATGCAACTGGTGCATTTGAATTGTAGGAAAGGTCCTGTACAACCTCCTACAAGAAAAGAAGGATGAGACTTGTTCCGAAGAACAAGTGATGACAAGTCAATATTCACTCCAATAAACATGAATCTGAAGCTCCCAGGGTCAGAGACACCATGATAGAAGAAAGAGCTTCAGAGAGCGGTAGATCCACCTTGAAGGATGAAGACCACCATGGGTACAAGAGATAACTCAAGATGAAGAAAAGAATGCTATGAAAGAAGCTATGATCAAACAATAACAGTTGATCATGGGGAATGATGTATATGATATGATTTCGAGACATAAAGGTAAGTACGCAGTATCTTCCATATGGATCTACAAGAACAAGTGTACAAAGCAAGGTTCGTGATTTGCCTCAGAAAGAATAGACTATGACATGACATACTCTATTGACCAGTATATATCAAGCATAGAACCACCTGTATAGAATGAAGAGGGAAGATGATACTCCACTTCAGGGGGAGTGACTACAAAAAATTATATCTGAGTTCGACATGGTACGACATGATGGATAGCTTCATGATGGATCGAGACTTTACCAAGAGTAAAGTGGGTTCCAACCTTCAAGGTTGAATGTAGAAGACTAGGATATGTTGATGACCTGAGAAGACAAACTCATAGAATATGTTATGATACTAGAATGATGGTTGGCATATAGTACTCAAACCAGAAAGCAAGAATGTGGTATCTCCCAAATGGATTTGCAAGATAAGATATGTTTCTAATAAGACTTGTGGCTAGAGGTTTCTATCAGAAAGAGGGAATTAATTATGAAGAGACAGTTACTCCAGGAAGCAAAGTACACTTCCTTCAAAACTATCATGGTAGTTTCTTCCATGATGAAGTAAATACAAGCCTTCCTTAATGGTATGATTGAGGAAGATTTTTACATCAAATAGTCACGAGGATTTGAAATTGAAGGAAGATGGAATCAAGTATGCAAGTTGAAGAAGGCCCTCTATGGCCTGAAGCAAGCTCCTAGAGGTTGGTATGGAAGAATAGATAGTTTCTTGATGAGCATGGGATTTTCCAAGAGTAAAGTCGATCCTAACCTTTCCTACAAGGTTGTAGAAGATGAACCTGTCATTCTATTACTATATGTGGATGACTTATTCTTGATAGGGAATGAGAAACAGATCATGGAAAGCAAGAAGAAACTAGCAGAAGAATTTGAGATGAAAGACCTTGGGTTAATGCATTATTTCCTAGGTCTGGAAGTATGGCAAAGTTCAGAAGGAATTTTTCTCAACTAGAGAAAGTATGCGGTAGAGATATTGAAGAGATTCAATATGTTGGAATGCAAAGTCATGGCCACACCCATGGACTCCAACCTGAAGCTGTTAGCTGATGACTCATCAGAGTTAGTGGATGTGACTCACTATAGACAGATCATTGGGTCATTGATGTACTTAAAAAATACTAGACCAGACATTTGTTTTGCTATGAACACCTTAAGTCAATATCTTGTTCAACCAAGACGGGTTCACCTAGTAGCTGCGAAACATGTGATGAGATATCTGAAAGGGACTATATACTTTGGTCTATACTATGATGGTAGCCATGAGTATAGATTGAATGGCTACACAGATGCAGATTGGGTTGGAAGTATCTCATACAGGAAAATCACATCATGTAGATGCTTTTGTTTGAGGTCTGCTATGAGTTCATGGTTTAGCAGGAAACAGTCCAGTGTTCCTCTTAGCATGGTTGAAGCAGAATACATAGCAGATTGCTCTACTAAGTTGTGAAGCCATATGGCTTTAGAAGCTGATATCAGGTCTCTTTGACCTAAAGATGGATACTACGATGATTCTATGTGATAAGCATAGTTGTGATGACAAAGAACCCTATGTTCCGACGTAACACATAGAAATCCAGTATTTCTACATACAAGATAAGATGCAGATGATGATACTGTAGATGCAGATGATGGTGATTCAGTATTTCTATATTGAATATAGAGATGATGATGTTTCAATATTCCCATACTAAAGATATAGATGATGATGATTTCAGTATTCCCATACTGAAGATATAGATGATGATGATTTCAGTATTCCCATACTGAAGATATAGATGATGATGATTTCAGTATTCCCATACTGAAGATATAGATGATATTTCAGTATTTACATACTATAGATACAGATGATGGTGATTTCGTATACTGAATATAGAGATGATGATGCTTTCAGTATTCACATACTGGAGATACAGATGGTGATAGTTCAGTATTCACATACTGAATATGTAGATGATGATGGTTTGATGATGTAATGATGAATCCTCTACCTCGAGTAGAGTTCAAACACTTTCGAGACAAGCTTGGTGTTGTTTGAAAAGACCTTCCTTGAAAGGGGGATTAGTGATGTTGCAGTGGGATTGTATCATCCCTAGGCATTTTCCCTAAAGTGATCTGGAGACCTCGGTCCTTGAGAATGAAGAGGGATTGTATCATCCCGGGACATCTGTCCATAATAGATCTGGTGACCTCGATCCTCGAGAACATGGTGGGATTGTATCATCCCTGGGCACTTTCCCTAAAGTGATCCAGAGACCTTGGTCTTCGAGAATGAAGAGGGATTGTATCATCCCAGGACATCTGTCCATAATAGATCCGGTGACCTCGGTCCTCGAGAATGTGGTAGGATTGCATCATCCTTGGACATCGTCCTAAAGTGATAGGGACTGATTCTCCCATAATCAATCCAGTGGCTTCGGTCCTTGAGAATGTTGTAGGATTGCATCATCCTTGGACATAGTCCTAAAGTGATAGGGACTGATTCTTCCATAATCAATCCGGTAGCTTTGGTCCTCGAGAATGTGGTAGGATTGCATCATCCTTAGACATAGTCCTAAAGTGATAGGGATTGATTCTCCTGTAATAAATCCGGTGGCTTCGGTCCTCGAGAATGTGGTAGGATTGCATCATCCTTGGACATAGTCCTAAACTTGATAGGGACTGATTCTCCCGTAATCAATCAAGTGGCTTCGGTCCTCGAGAATGTGGTAGGATTGCATCGTCCTTGGACTTAGTCCTAAATTGATAGGGAATGATTCTCCCGTAATCAATCCGATAACTTCGGTTGTCAAGAATGTGGTGGGATTGTATCATCCCTGGACTTTAAGTCCAAAAGTGATCCAAAGACTTTTTGTCTTTGAGTTGTGGATTGCAGATTGTAGCTGATGATGATGATGCCGTACTGATCAAAAGATCAGAGTATGATGATGACATACTGATCGAAATATTAGAGAATGATGATGATGACATACTAATCGAAATATTAGAGTATGATGATGATGGCATACTGATCGAAAGATCAGAGTATGATGATGATGTTTTTGATCGAAAGATCAGAGTATGCTGATGATGTTTCTGATCGAAAGATTAGAGTATGATGATGATGTTTTTGATCGAAAGATCAGAGTATGTTGATGATGTTTCTGATCAAAAGATCAGAATGTGATGATGATTCTCATCAACAGATCAGAATATGATGATGATGATGTTGTTGCTGATCGAAAGGTCAAAGTGTTGATGATGATATTGCTGATTGAAAGGTCAAGATGCTGAAGATGTTGTTGCTGATCAAAAAAGAAAATATAAGAAAGAAAGTCAAAGTGCTGAAGATGATGCTGATCGAAAGGTCAAAATGCTGAAGATGTTGTTGCTGATAAAAAATTCAAAGTGCTGAAGATGTTGCTGATCGAAAGGTCAAAAAGCGGAAGATGTTGTTGCTGATCAAACAGTCAAAATACTGAAGATGTTGCTGATCGAAAGGTCCAAATGCTTAAGATGTCATTTCTGATTGAAAGATCAAAATGTTGAAGATGTTGTTGCTGATAGAACAGTCAAATTGCTGAATATGTTGATGATCAAAAGGTCCAAGTGCTGAAGATGTCGTTGCTAATTGAAAGATCAAAATGCTGAAGATGTTGCTGATCAAAGCAGTCAAAGAATTAATGATGATGAAGACTGAAGATTGAAGATGAAGACTACATGATGTTGAAAAGCTTCCAATGATTTATAGATGTGTTACCCTACTGATGTTGATGATGTCCCCTATCTCTACTCTTGTTGTTGTTGATGTTGCTGTAGAATACCCTTCTCGTTAGGAGGGAGTGTTGAAATATTGTAACTTCGAAGAATATTCTATATGTATCTTTTTGTGGTCCCCGATGGTCCTACCGGGAGAACCACTTGTATTACATTGTACCCCGATGCTCCTAATCCAAAGAACTAATAAGATTCATGAGGTAGTCCCCTCTAATTGTAAAGGTGGGTCATCAGCACCCCAGTGTGGTTACTTGAGCTGACATGTGTAACTTGAGCCTACATGATTTAACTCGAGCCTACATGTCAAATGAGTTAACTTAAGTGAACATATGAATATAAATAGAGGTGTCGTGCTCCTCATTTGAGACACACACACTCTCACTTGTGTAGTGCATTAGTGGAGAAGAGAAGTAGCTGGAGAAGGAGGAGGATCAGGCTTTGATCTCCTTGTTGGCTTTATATTTTATCTTTTTGGGGCATCTATATTGAGGAAGATTTTGCTGGGTTTTTTCCTTTAGGGTTTTCCCAGGATAAATCTTTGTGTTCCTTTTTTATGGTTGTGCTTGTCTATCTTTCAGTGATCCTGTTTATATGCTTTTGTCATGAAAATGAAATGAAATACTGATGCCTTAGCTAAGCATAAGAAAATTTACTGCATCACCATTGAGGTAGCTTCCCAGAAATGGTACAGAAATTTGTTTGTTAAACATGAGACAATGGTCTCATAAGGAGATAGAGGATGGAATTTTGAAACTAGTGGCATGAATGGCATCTCAAACAGATTCTGTATGGTCTTGTTATGTTGAACGAGAGAAATTAGGTCAAATAGGGCCTATATAAGGGTCATTGTCACTGTTCACTATGGAGTTGGAGAGGTGGGACCTAAATATTCATTTGTTGATTTCTCTTGTTCCAACCAGTGGTTTCAAGTTTTGTGACTTGCAGGTAAGAGCTCTCACTGAATCTCTTCTTTTTGGTGGTTTACATTCTGCATTTGGCCACCTGGAGGGCCTCCATGAGCTTGTTGGGGTTTCATGGAGGCAAGTTGCACCTTTCGAAGGAAAGGGAGCAACGTGGTCACATCTGTGGGGCATTTTTGAGTGACCTGGTCGCTCATTTTTCCCAAACAGGTGCGACTTGACCTCTGGGCGATGTTTTTTGATGAGAGCAGTGGATGACACCTATTTTTTGCTTGTTCAAGATGGCTGAGATCAAGTGGCAAGAGAGAGACTGTAAATACCTCTGGGAGGCATCATTACGAGATGGGAATGTGCGTGATACACTAGTCTATTGTAGTTTACTGAAGTTCATGAGGATACCCCTCATGAAGAGCTTGAGTTTTCTATTGCAAAGGCTGGTGAGTTTTTGGGATGTTGAGGAGGAGGTCTTCCTCTTCTAGGGTCAACGGATTGAGATCATGCTGGTGGGTGTATACTTCCTGACTGGGCTCCCTATGTTGGGAGTTGTTGGTGACTTGGAACCGGTGTTGTCTCAGGGGGAGACATTGGAGGAGCTATGCGATCGGCACTGTTACACTACAACATATGTGCGTGGCTCCTATATCCTGATGTGTGACATGGAGGATCTGTCAACACGAGCGGTGGTGAAATTACTGCTGCGTATCTTGGGTGCGATGGGGAGCCACAAGATATCTGGAGGGTAGCTTTATCTAGTAGAGTGTGCTATGGGAGGCACATATTTTGGGTGGGCTCAAGTGTATCTTCAAGCTGTTCGGCGTCAGCTGAACAAGTCGAAGCCATCTGGAGCAAGATTTTGTTTTGGCTCATTTCTGTGTGCTTTCTTTTTGGAGAAAATACCTACACTGCGTCCACACCAGGCTGTACAGGATAGTGGTCCATGGGAGCCACGGATGTACCGGTGGTGTCAGATGATGATATGAGAGGGTGGCAGCAGAGTGGGATACTTATTTACCGAGGAGCTATTAGAGAAGTGGTGTCAGCTTCTAGTGGTGATTGAGGAGTACCTGTATGCGGGTATGAACTATCATGGGGACCTCGAGATGCTCTGACCCCCAGGTCAGGTGTGGGGACCAGCTGGTATGTATGCGTGATGTTTTTATGTTCATATTTATACATAGTGTAGTTTGAGTTGGTTGATAGTTGTATGTTGATATGTGTGGACTAATGGTGTCCTTTTTTGTGTATGCAGATATTGGACATCTCCCACCGCCTGATCATCAGGGGCGAGTGGCTGGTGTGGATCCTATGACACTTCCTGCTGGGAACCCTCATAGGTGATGATGGGAGATGGATGGACTGCTCCCACACTTAGACTGGCTTGCTACTGGGGTCTCTGACGATGGCTGGCAGCATCCAAGCAATGATGTGATTACTTCTATTGATAGCTTTCCTTCAGAGTGGACTTCTATTATGAGGAGGATGGCTATGGCCTGTGAGCACATTCATTGGGTGGCGAGAGGTGATATTCCTATAGAGGGTGATTCTTCTGAGGAAGATGATGATATTGATTCAGACGATGAGTCTAAGTTAGATTAGCAGTATAGTGGGGTTACCCCTAGTGCATTGGTGCACTTAGGAGTTTTTGTGTCGCTACATATATCCTGCTGAAAAAGCATATGTGGCTTATCATTTTGTATTGGACATATTTTGGTCATGCGACTAATCTATTTATATAAATATTTTTTACAGACGTGGATGTGCTTTTATGGTTTTATATGTGAGTCTCCTTATGGTGATGTGGAATGCAATGCCTAGATGATATATTGTTACACTTGTGTGTGTATTTTTAGATATGATTACGCATGATGTTATGGTTGTATGTGTCCTATACGGGATTGTGGATGTGCCAATTTAGAATGTCATTAGCCATTTGATCTACGATGCTATTGAGGTTTCTGGGAACATGTGTGAATGGGATGGACTCAAATGTTCTAACCATCTATTTAGTGCATAGGAATTTTCTAAAGAGGCAGGGATCATGTACCCGATAGTAGTTGTTTAACTAAGTGTTATACCAAAATCCTGTCACCATCATGTGATAAGACATTTGACATACCTACTTGACTTGAATCCTAGCTTCAGGAGTGGAAACTAAATGGTTTTTCATCAATCTGTCATACAAATTCCTAGCACCACACATGCCCCTTTATCCAGGAGTGGTACCCCTGCTGGCACCTCCTTTCATCGGTTGTTGAAAAGTGGTGCCACCACCCATTTCCCTTGGTCCATAGGTGGTTATTACCAGAACCACTTTGTCATAGAAGGAGATGCAGGGTACCTTGGGTAAAAATGGAAAAATAGAAGTTTCTCAAGGCTTCTAGATGATAAGCCTCATGTACTACCTTATCCCTACTGTTGTGGGTTGGTTGAGCTTGAGATCCCTCATCCTAGGATATTAGAGGCCACCTCACCCACTAATTTCTCAACCATCTCTATCCATTAAAGCCCTATAAATATGAGCTCATAGCCATGGTTGAGGAGAGAACATTGAAGGTATTGTTATGCTGTTTGGTTGATTCTTGGCCCAAGATCATTTGGAGAGAGCATAGAGAGCTAGAGTCAGAGATTTTGGGGATGAAGAGTTGGTTTCATGGAGATGCATGTAAACACTAAGGCTTGGTTGTAAACTTCTTCATATTTCTAATGCAAGTTGATTTCTGTCCCACATATGATGCTGTTGTTGTGATTTCGCATATATATGTTGCTAGATTCCTTAGTCACTAACATAGATTAGTAGATCATATTCTCGTTTCTTTGATTCATTTTGTGTTGATATTTTTTGCAGGTACATAGGTGAACTGTCAAAGCCCTGTATTCCAGATATCTATAGTGTCTAGGGAGAGTCTTCAACCTCTGTCCTCTATTTGTTTAGGATATGAACCATTCATACCAGTGGAACACCTTGCTGTTAATAGGAGGTGAAATATTCTAGCTAACAAATCTAGCGACTCCGCTGGGGAATAGAGTATTTAGTTGTTCTGATCTTCCTCAGTCTGCAACTCTTGCCCGAATCTAGGCTCCATTTTCTTCAACTCTTTTCAGTCAGATCTAATTTCTGATTTGTATTATTTGGGTTTAAAATTTCTAGATCTGTTCAGATCTGAGTCATTTCGGTCTTTTACGCTCTGTTGCCACATTCAATTCGAGAGTATTTTCCTTGATCTAGTATTTTTTGACTTGATCCATCGTTCTTTTTTTTGTTTTGGCCATCTACAGGGAACCGCACCCATGCTGTGTATGAGGAGAGATGCCACTGCCTGAACATAGTGAGTAGTACGTGGTGCCACCGCTTGAATCTAGTGAGCAAGGAGCAGTTCTGCCTCAAAAATGCCTGTCAGCAGCTTCATCTACGTGGTGCTAGGTGGGCCCTGTTCCATACTTTGTTCTTTTATTTTTTGTGTGTTTTTGGCTTACTTTTTGATGAAAATGAAATGTAATTTTGAAATTGTATATTCTGTAGTCGCTTTGATTGTTATATTCTTTTTTCATTCAAAGAGAGTTTATGTCTCTTGCATTGGATTTTGTGGTATTTTCTGTGCTTGAAAGCTCTTTCTCTTTTCTGTAGATATTATTCATTGGAATTGGAAATATACATTTCATTTTCATGTGTAGGCTTTGGTTTGTTTTGGACTTGGAATGCATGAGTGATCCATGTTGTTTTGAGTCTTTCTTTGCTTGGGGCGATTCTTGTTTCCTTTTGCATACTGATTTTTTTAGTGCTTGGTAGGAAAGATTGGTTCTTCATTTCCTTGTTTGTTTCAAAGAGAAGTTTTAGTTTTCTCTCTCTTTTGCTTTATTCGCAATTTTGCTGAACGATTTTCTTCTTGTTTTGTGCATGATTGTTTGAAATTCTATATCTTACTTTCATTGAGAAGAAACATATGTTTTCAGCTTTGTGTGCATTAGAGTTAGATTTGTTTGGAAATGTTAGTGAAATCATCTTTCCATTGAGTTTTTATGCGTCTTTTTCAAGCATGAAAAGATAGGAGACATTTTTTTATCTATGTTATATGTTCTCTAGATCTCTTTCGTATTTGCTTTAAAGATTGTTTGGGGTGCATTGATATTTTACTTTTTGTTTGAAAAGATAGAATTGCATTTGCATTTGGGTGTGCATTTTTTGGGAAGAAAAGTAAATCTCTCTCCCTCTCTTAGGTAGAATTTCATTGAAGAGGAAAACTTGCATCATCATATAGATCAGTGTGCATCCTCTTTAAATTCAAGTTTTCACTCCATGGTTCCACCTAAATGCACAAGATAAAATTAATGGTAGTACTAGGTTAAAAATTTTAGCAATTTGAGTGATAATTTAGAGATGTGTTCAGGCGTCGTTAAGCATAGGAGCTATCATTATTTGTCTGCATTACATCCCAGGACTCGCGCGGTTCTTCCACATACCGTCAGTATATCAAATGGCCTTTCATGTACCCTTGAGGTATATAGAAAGGTACTTCATGTACTCGATTGTATATTGGAAGGCCCCTTGTGTACGGTTATGCATTAGACATCACTACTAACAATTTGAGCTCCCTCGTACCTTGCGTATATCGAGAGACCCTTTTAGGAATCCTCAAACCATGTGAGTTATCCTTTTGGTCTATCCTGTGAGGTTCCTGACTCTTATCCACTCCTTTCACATGTTTGCTTGTTGCTTTTAGTTTGAGTAGTACTTGCTTGTTCATGGTAGTTAGGGTTTTATTAGAGAGTTTAGAGATGGCATCCTCATCTGGGACTACCACTCAAGAGGTCCCTTTCCAAGGTGTACCTTTTGTATTCCCTCCAAGTGAAGTTATTGGTCCTCCCTTTATTGCCATTCTAAATCTTCTTGGATTAACTATAGGATTACCGGTCTAGCTTTTTAATCCAATATTTCTTGTTACACCTAATGTCTCAAATGTCACCTCTCCTCCGAGAGAGGATTGACCTCAACCTAATCCTGCTCCTTCTTCGTCGATTGTGGCTCCATCTCTTTCTTCTTCTTTGCTTGACCAAAGCTCTATGGTTAGTAGTCACGTGGATAAGAAGAAGAAGAAAGGGAAGGATAAAAAGAAGAAGGATAAGAAAGAGAAAAAGCAACAACTATCTGCTCTTGATGGTGCTCATTCTAAGAGAACACTCGGAAAACCCAAGTTCCCTTGTAAGCTTTGCAAGGGGGACCACCTTCTTAAGGAGTGTCCCGGTATCTCCCATGTACAAGAAGAGTGGTCTAAAAGGTCCAAACCATCTGTGTCATCAACCTCTGATCATCATGTTGAAGATACTCCCTCAACCAGTGACCCATTGGTAAAAGGTCATAAGGGTAAAGTCTTGTATCCTTGTTTGATATGCAAGGCTATGCATTGTACTTTTATTTGTCCAAGCATGGATGAAGCTTCGCGTTGGTTGGAAAATATTACAGATCATCAACAGGTGATTGCAACAAGTGACAGTAAGTTATCCCTCGATCCCCCACTGGTTGACCAAGTGGTTGATTCAAATTTATCTATAATTGTTGAGTCGATGTCATTTCCACCCGATCCCGCTCTTTCATCAGAGAGTGTTAAGATTGAAGTAGTCTCTTTGACCAAATCTTCATCTTGTTCTTCTCTTCCAGTAGAGAATGAACTAAAACCTGCTGAAGCTTTTATGCTTCATTCTGATTGTTCTTGACAAGAGGAAATTTTGTCTGTTTCGGCAGAACCCTCTCCGATTAGTGAGGTTATTCCCTTTGGCTGGAGTAACCTAATAGAGTCCCATCTTCATTTGAGTGTTCCTTTCCAGATAGTGGTGAATGTTACTGCTAGGAGGATACTTCACACTATTTTTGATGAAGGGACTTCTGTTAGTATTCTATCCTCAACTGCTTGGAAAGCTTTAGGTTCTCCTCAGCTTGTGCCAGCCACCGATCAGATATTGGCTTTTAATTGCAGACCTACTACACCTTTAGGGACCCTTCCTTGTTTTCCTATTACATTAGGAGGGAAAACTGTCTGTATTGATGTTATGGTGGTCCAAGGTCCTTTAGATTTCCATCTGCTCCATGGACGTGATTATGTTTATGCCATGAAGGCTGTTGTGTCCACCCTCTTTAGAGTTATGCATTTTCCCCATGATGGGAATATGGTGACCATTGATCAGCTTTCGTTTGTTACACCTGATCATCACATTACTCCTAGTAATCAGATTTCCCTGAATGTGCTGCATGTTCTTGTGGTTCCTTCCCCTTCTTCTAGTTAGCTTCTTCCCATCATAGGTAAAATGGGGGGCATGGCTCTAGTCTATGGAAATCAGAATGGAGCTAAGCCGCTCGCTTTTATGAAATGGGGGCTACCTACCAACCACTGGATATCATGTTGGGTAGGAGCAGGTTTTAGAGCATAGTTTGCTTTTGGTTTCAAGCTCGTTAAAAAATAAAACCACTTCTTAAGCATAGTTTATGCTTTTGGTTTCAAGCTTGCATAAAAATGAAACCATGTTTTGAGCAAAGTTCCAATTCTGTGTCAAGCTTGTTAAAAAATGAAACAGCACCCGACCATCATGTCAGGTTCTGACCATCATGTTAGTTTTTCTTGAGCATAGTTTACTTTTGGTTTCAACTCGTTTAAAAATAAAACCACTCCTTAAGCATAGTTTACGCTTTTGGTTTCAAGCTTGCATAAAAATGAAACCATGTTTTGAGCAAAGTTCCCATTCTATGTCAAGCTCATTAAAAAATGAAATAGCACCTAACCATCATGTCAGGTTCTGACCATCATGTCAGTTTTCCATTAGCATAGTTACCATTCTATGTAAAGCTCGTTAAAAAATGAAATGGATATCCTCAAGCATAGTTTATCTTTTGGTTTCAAGCTTGCATAAAAATGAAATCATTCCTGAGCATAGTTCATTTTCTATTTCGAGCTCATTAAAAAATGAAGTAGGTTTCCTTAAGCATAGTTTACCTTTAGGTTTCAAGCTTGCATAAAAATGAAACCATGTTCCAAGCATAGTTACCTTATGTTTCAAGCTTGCGTAAAAATGAAATAGATCCCCTTCCCTTGACTCGAGTCTTTAATTTAGTGTTAGAACTTGAACCTTCGCCTACCTGATTCTCGTTCTTCCTACCCCCTCGGTGAACATTTTCATATTAGTAACCAGGTTTTTACGTTGGGTATGGAAAAAGAATCACCTAATTAAATGAAGCTTGGGGGCATGTCGAGCTGCTAGCAACCATGCTAGGGGTAGGCTTCGCTAGCAATCATGCTGGGGGAAAGATTCCAACCTCTGTATATCATGTTAATGGGATTTTTCAAGCATAGTTTACCCATTGGTTTTGAGCTTGTGTAAAAATGAAACCAATCCCTGAGCATTCTTTCAACTGATCTTCGAGCTTGTTAAAAACAGTAAGATGGTGTTGAGCTTACTTTTCATTTTTCGTGCTCTAGTTAAAACATGAAAAGTGCTTTGAGCTTATTTTATTACTTTTTTGTGCTCTGGATTCAAACATGAAAAAGTCTAATCGAGTCCTCTTTAAACTCTTTTTAGGCTCCCTAAATACGAAAATATCGTCGAGCGATCTTGTCTTCTTCACACTTGTTAAAGTATTTGAAGAGTCGTCCGTCCGATGGTAGGTTATCTCTTTTTTGGTTTGGATAGGACTATTTATGAAAAAGGATCACTCTAGCCAATCATGAATAGAAGAGTTCTCTAAGGTATGATTTATAATTTTTTCAGGCCTTAGAGACTAAATCATACGAAAAAGGACCCCTTTGGAGTCTTCTTCTGTATACGTTTAGACTCTCTAAACATGAACGATACTGAGTTTTCTTTCAGTGGACTCGTTAAAATTAAATATTGAGAGACCCATTTTGGGAACGAACCCCTCCTCTCTCAGGTTCATGAAACATATGAGACTAGACTTGTCTTCTGATAAGCTATATAGAGTGTTTGTTACCCTCTTTGAACTCGTAAAACCGAAAAGAGGCACTAATTGATCATGATGGGGAAAATTGGAAGGGAATCATTTTGTAAATAATGGAAGTTGTTTGTCGTTACCTTTGAGCATGGCACTTGTCTGCACAATCATGTCAGTTAATTGGGTATCCAGCTAATCTCTGTGATGATCCACTTTCATGAGTCATGTCAATCCTTTGAGTCTTTAAAAAGAATGCATTGTCCACTATCGCATTATGTATCTGTCCTTTCTAGTCATGCTTCCAATTCATTTTGTCGTGTCACCCAATGTTCAAAGGGGATCTGAAGAATTTTTACCTCTGCAGTCTACATAGTCTTTGTGTCAGTATCTTTGAGTTAGTCATATGGTTACTACATTCACATCATTCCAGAACTATGTTCCGAGTTTCGTGTCATCGATGTGGGACTCATCATGGCCCTCCTTCGATGAAACTATTCCCGTCGACATCAGCTCATCATCCGAGAAATAGTCTTAGAAACAATATTTAGTACCTTTAGATCTGTATGCCTTAATGACAAATTCTCTCGCTCTTGACATAGGTTCACATAATTGACCTTTGATTGATAGAATCGACTGGGTGTTCGACATCAGGACATCTATTCGCACTCAATAGATTGTACTAGGGTACCTTGGGAATCACTGACATTAATGGTGACCTCCCTTGCACTTGTTAACGGTTCACGTCATTGGCCAGTAATCAAGTGGTTTCTACCATGTTCAACTTCAGATCATTGTAATCACATGGATAGAATCATACTTTGTGGAAGATGAGACGAAGACCCTGGGCATTTGTTTAAAAGCGCTCATTGCTTTTTCCCCAGGTGGCGATGGAGTTTTGTATATCTAGCATGGATCCAAATTTGTATGGTCGTGGATATGCTCCAATTTGTGTCTGTATGACATAGATCTACGTTGTATGTCTGGTAGCTATGTCCAAGTTTCAGTCCTCTATCACATGGATCTACGCTGTATTCAAGTATCCATGCTTGTTTATTCCACTCATGGATTTGCCTTGTATTGGTCTGTAGCTATGACTTTGGTTACTTGTGTCTATGAGTCAACATATTGATCTAATACAGATTCCTACTTGACTGCATACTTCGATCGAGCTGACATTTTCATCTCCTGGCGATGACTTGTTCTCAAAGATCTCATTTATCATATCACTCTAAGACTCATGCTTTGGGGGGCATCCTGTTATACCAAAATCCTGTCGCCATCATGTGATAAGACATTTGACATACCTACTTGCCCTGAATCCCAGCTTCTGGAGTGGAAACTAAATGGTTTTTCATCAATATGTCATACAAATTCCTAGCACCGTTCATGCCCCTTTATCTAGGAGTTGTACCCCTGCTCTCACCGCCTTTCATCGGTTGTCCACAAGCGGTTCCACCGCCCATTTCCCTTGTTCCATAGGTGGTTATTACTAGAACCACTTTGTCATAGAAGGAGAAGTGCAGTACCCTAGGTAAAAAGGGAAAAATAGAAGTTTCTCAAGGCTTCTAGATGATAAGCCTCGTGTACTACCTTATCCCTACTATTGTGGGTTGGTTGAGTTCAATATCCCTCATCCTAGGATCTTAGAGGCCACCTCACCCACTAATTTCTCAACCATCTCTATCCATTAAAGCCCTATAACTATGAGCTCATAGCCATGGTTGAGGAGAGAACATTGAAGGTATTGTTATGCTGTTGGATTGATTCTTGGTCCAAGATCATTTGAAGAGCATAGAGAGCTAGAGTTAGAGCTTTTGGGGATGAAGAGATGGTTTCATGGAGATGCAACACTAAGTGTTGGTTGTAAACTTCTTCATATTTCTAATGCAAGTTGATTTCTGCCCCACATATGATGTTGTTGTTGTGATTTCACATATATATGTTGCTAGATTCCTTAGTCACTAGCATAGATTAGTAGATCATATTCTGGTTGCTTTGATTCATTTCGTGTTGAGCTTTTTTGCAGGTACATAAGTGAATTGTCAAAGCCTTGTATTACAGATATCTATAATGTCTAGGGAGAGTCTTCAACCTCTATCCTCTATTTGTTCTAGATTTGAACCATTTAGACCAGTTGAACACCTTGCTATCCGCAGGAGGTGAAATATTCTAGATAACACTAATAAACAAGAAGGTGGGAGTCTAAGAAGACATCGATATGGTGAACGCCTAACTAGAGAACGATGGCTAAGAGACCATTGACACCATCATACTCAGCCTAGTTGTTGGTTTCACTGCCCATGCATATTCCATCAATATGGATCAGCTAGTACGATAGAGAGTAGATGACCCATGTGGCCGAGGAAAGGTTTGGAGACCATCTGCTTGCTCCATCAGCAAATACCATATACCGGTTTGAGGTGTGCTCCATCTGGAGCAATGAGAGGAAACGATACATAATACTCACTTTTGAAAAATGTGTAAAACAAAAAATGAGAAAGACTATAATACAAGTTGTATTGTTGTCACTCAATGGGGTGACGTTAGAGGGAAATTTGTTTGGACTTTCAGGGGATCAGCGATCATTCCTTTGTGTGAAATGATGAACCTTAGGAGATGGCCCGTTGGGACATAGAAAACACACTTGAAAGGGTTTAAGCAGATTTCGTACTTGCGACATAGTAGGAATACTTGTCGTAGGTCGTTTATGTGTTGTGATTGCTTCTGTGACCGCACAATGAGGTTGTCGAGACAAACCAACATGATGTGAACGAGGTCGCGGAAGCAATGTGTCATGGCATGCTGGAAGGTGGCTGCAACATTTTTCAGTCCAAAGGGAATGACTCGATACACGAATGTGCCCCATGGGATTTTGAATGCTGTCTTACAACGGTCTTCTTTTTGGATATGGATTTGGTTATATCTGAAAAATCCATCCATGAAGGAAAAGGCCTCATGTATTGCTAATCTGATCGATGAAGGGTGTTGGGAAGTTGTCTTTGGGACACGCCCCATTGAGGTCATGAAAATATGTGCAAACGAGAATGGTACCCTATTTTTTATTCATGAGAACAGGATTAGAAACCCAAGTGGTGTAAGCAATGGGGTATATGAAGCTGGTTGTGTGCAGCTTCTCTATCTCGGCTTTGACCGCAACCACTTTGGAAGGGTGAATCAGTTGTTTCTTCTTAACTATCAACTAGCTCAAACTACACAGAGGAGTATGGTTGACAATACAGAACTGGTGACCATACTCCTCAATTACCACTGGAAGCTGACACCAGTGCTCTAATAGCTCCTCAGTAAAGAAGCGACCCACTTTCCTGCAACCCTATCATATCATCATCTGCCACCACCGGTACATCTGTGGCTCCTGTGGACCACTATCTTGTACAACCCAGTGCAGAGGTAGTGTAGGTACTTTCTAAAAAAAGAAAGCACAAAGAAATGAGCCAAAACAAAAACCTGCTCTAGATGACTTTGACTTGTTCAACTGATGCCGAATAGCCTGAAGATACATTTGAACCCACCCATATTACGAGATTCCCATAGCACACTCTACTAGCTGAAGCTTCCCTCCATATATCTTGTGGCTCCCTACAGAACCCAAGATACGCAATAGTAATGTCGCCACCGCCTGTGTCGATAGATCCTCGATGTCACACATCAGGATATAGGAGCCACGCACATACATTGTACCGTAACAGTGCTAATCACATAGCTCCTCCAATATCTCCCCCCGAGACAACAGCGGTGCTAAGTCACCAACAACTCCCAACATAGGGAGCCCAGTTAGGAAGTATACATCTGCTAGTGTGATCACAATCCATTGGCCCTGGAAGAGGAAGACCTCCTCCTCAACATCCCAAAAACTCACCAGCATTTGCAGCAGCAAACTCAAGCTCTTCATGAGGGGTATCCTCATGAACTTCAGTAAACCGCAATGGGCCAGTGTATCACGCACATTCTCATCTCGTAATGATGCCTCCCGGAGGTCTTTACAGTCTCAGGTTTGAGCTGGTTGATAGTTAAGAAACAAACCGGTAGTAGAGATTCTCCCTTGCTATAGGGCAGGAATGGTTCCCTTCCATCTATAGGATGGAAGGGTAGGTTCCTGTATGGAAATGCAAAAAATAAATAGACAAAAAGCAAGAAAGAACAGAAAGATAAGAAATGGTTGGGTTCCCCTCTGCAAACAATGTTAGGGCTTGACACCAGCTACTTGCAAACAACTATTAGAAAAAAAAACCCTGCAAAACAAGTTAAGAAACAAACCTGCAAGCAAATATGTGTTAGAAAACAACTAAGCTACTAAAGCAAATACGTGAAAAAACAATGCTATACCTTCTCTTTGGTGCAATGGGCCACCATGCCATGGCTGGAAGAAGCACCTCTCTCTCTCTCTCTTGGTTATGGAGGAGCTATGGCTCAATGGGAGAATGAATGGATGAGAGGAGGGATGTGGGTGGCTTGAGAGACAAAGGGTCTCAAGGGATCCATGGGTAGCATAACAGTATGCAAAGAGAAGATTTGTTTTAGAGTGATCCCCACCCCTCCTTTTATATCTTTTTTCAGGACTTTTAGGGTTTTAAGCCCTTGGTTAGGGCTTTAGCCCCTTTTTTGGGCTTTTATCCCCTTCTGCCCTAACTTTAGCTCCTTTTAGGGTTTTAGGATCCTTTGAGGGGTTTTAGCCCCTTTTTGGAGGCTTTAGCCCCTAGGAGAGTTATTTAGGCTCCCTTTTGGGGTTTTTAATCCCTTTTACTCATTTTTAAGCCTTTTTGAGGGTGTCGGGGTCTAATGGGGTGTTATAAGGGTCATGCATGGGTGTCCTTGGGTGGTGTAGGCCATGTAGAGCTGAGTGAGAATTTTTTTGGGTTAAAAACAACATGCAACCTAGGTCAAACTACCAACCCCACCACCTCCCATACTATGTTTGTTCCCAATCCTCCCAAGCCTTCCGCACCTAGGGCCCAACCTTCAATTCCTATTTCGTCATTACCATCTAGTGCGAGGGGACAATCCCCACCATGACCTACATTATCTGGCACTAGAATTTTATCTAGTCAAGGACAGACCTCTGGTATAGAACAATATATAGTTTATGTCCCTCCCACCCACACTAATGTGGTTATTCCCCCATCTAGTTCAGGTCATCCCTTGGGGGCACAACCTGTAACCAATCAAACCTCTAGGGCTTGTGGTTATACAGTAAATAAAATACCTGTAGGGAACATGAATTATCAACCCAATGCTATAGGAATGCCTTATGCCAAAATTCCATATCCTAGTAATACTTTCATGCCATGGGGGAAACCTAACTGGTCCAACATGCCAGTTATGGGGGGGATACCCATACATACTATGGGAGGTGATGGAGGAACCCCTTATGGAGGTCCTCCCCCTTGGGGGCCTAATGGTCCTGGAGGGCTTGGTGGCTTTCCTTCTTATGGTCCTACTGGTCCTAGTGGTCCTGGGGGGCCTGGTGGCTTTCACCCTAATGGCCCTGGAGGGTCTGGTGGCCCTCCTCCTAGTGATTCTGAAGGCTCTAGAGGTTTACCTCCTAGAGGCCCTGGAGGGTCTGGTGGTTTGTCTCTTGATGGTCTTGGTGGTCCTAGTGGTTCTAATGGTCCTGATGGTCCCAGAGGCCCTGGTGGTCCTAACGATCCTGATACATGAAATCAACCCCCTGCGGGTGAATTTTCCGGTATTTCTTTGTCACCACAACCTGTCTATCAGTCTACTTACAGTCCTACTGGTAATTATATGCCATATCAATATTACCAGTAGGTGCAACCTAACCGTTAGTTACCTTTCCTACCAACTTTTTACTTACCTGACTTGTCCATGTTGATTAATGACCCCATTCGAAACAATCCCTCATGGCTTCCCATTCCAGTAAAGTTACCATCGAACATTCCAAAGTTCGGTGGGAAGTAGGGAGATGATTAAAAAAACCATGTCATGACATTCCATCTGCGGTGTTCTTCAAACTCCCTCATGGATGATTCAGTTTGGTTACAACTCTTTCAACGAACTTTGATTGGTACAACCACGAAGTGGTACATTGAACTTCCACAACATTCATTTGTGGATTTTGGCTCCTTGGAAACTGTGTTTCTTACACAATTTCAGCTCCCTATCTGTTATGAAATGGGTACTTATCTCTTAAATTCTCTGCGACATAACACCTCCACCCACATATCCGTTCATATCCATGAGTGGAGAAGGTGGAGAAGGTTTATTAAGGCCCCTATTCCTGATCAGTTATTAGCTGATTGGTTTACCAAATATTTTTTGCCTCCAATTGCTCGATATGTGACTATGGGTAGTGCCGTTACTGAAGAGCAAGCCATTAGTCGAGCCTAGTATCTATACTTGGTCTATTCCCAGTTTGGAACCCTTTATGACTTGATTCCTCACGCTCCTTTCCCAAGCAACGATCCCGCAAAGCCACTAGTAGAAGTACCTGTTGATGGGATTGTTGGTTCAATCTAGTCCTTGTCAGTAGAAAAACCTACCAAGCAACCCTAGATTGCCACCCCTACTCCTTTAACTCCTAAGGTTTTCGCTGAGGTCAATTCTATTCAAAGTACTCAAACCTCAGGCAATAATAAAAAGAAGGGTAAAAAAAGAATAAAAAACCTGGAAACCAACTAGAGAATCCAAGACCAACCAACAATGATAACGATAAAGGGAAAATAAAAGCAAAATATCCATGTCTTCCATGTGGAGGTGACCATTTCACAAAAGAGTGTCCCCGTCAGGATGAAATCTCCCAATTTTTGAAATCAAATCTCACACCTGCAGTTCTCACAGATCCTTTTCCCTCACAACAACAACTGATAGACCACATGTATATTCAAGGAAAATCTAGTTTGTTAGAGGAAATTTGTATGATGTCCTTGGATACCATTAGTCTGAAAAATTGAAGTTAGAATTATGACAAACCTGCAAACAAGAAAGAAGATCTTTCTTCTTTAGGGAAAGCTCTCTCTACTGGTTCTCTTGAATCCTTGTCTACTGTCCCCCTAACCATCGAGAAGCCTACTCTCGATATGATTTTTTGTCCACCCAAGAGTACTCTTAGGAAGGCTGTTTTAACCCTAATTCCCGAGCTGCTCAATTTTATAATGTAGTTGAAGATCTCACTGATGCACCTTGTGCAATGTATACCTTATAAGTACTCTACAGTTGTCCTATACAACGCAAAAATATGTTAACGGCATTAGGAGCTTTAGACCCGGATAATACTAATTTTATTATTTCAATATTGAGAACTATAAGTCTAGGATACCTCATAAACTTGCTTTTCAAATCATTACAAAAGTAGTTGGAAAGAAGGTTTTTAGAATGGTACTAGATGAAGGAGATTCGACCTTGGTTTTGTCTTTGTATTGTTGGAAAGCTCTCACCGCTCCCGATCTTGTAACATCACCTACGACTCTGAAAGCCTTTAATGGATGAGGTTTATAGCCCCATGGTCTCATATCAGCCCTCACAATCGAGCTTGAGGGAAAAAATATTTCTATTCAAGTAGAAGTGGTAGATGCCCTGTTAGATTACAACCTCCTTCTAGGAAGAAATTGGTTTTATGCCATGACTACTGTCGCTTTGACAGTATTCTGAACAGTCCAATTTCTACATCTAGGGATAATTGTTACCATTGACCAGCTTTATTTCTGTACGTTGGATGTTACTACCTCTACGGCTAATAACATCCCCATGTTAGGCCAGTCCCCTCCTCCTTACCAGTAGATTGGGGTAGGCATGTTGAAGGATTCATCCTTTATGGGGATTTTTCCATCCACTCCTCCTAACACAGATACTGTGACAGTTCATATGATTGCATCATTTGACCATGATCCTAAGGGAAAACAAATTGTTAAGTCCACCTCGTTGAGTCCACATGAAGAAATGTATGACACCATTCAAACCCTTTCCAATGATCACCCTGATGACCTTCACCTAGTGGCTTCATATCCTTACCACTTACCTTACTGGCTAGAACCATCTCTTCCTGTTCTAGATTATCTCTCCAAGAATTTTCCTTCCCACGAGTCCATTATGGAGATCATGAGTACATATGAGTCCATTTGGGATGATCACCACCATAGATCCATGTTCCTCCCCAATATCAGTTTGGTTAACCATGATTATGCATCCCTGTTTCCTGCTGATATTGTCAACGTACCCGAAAGTCCCATATTGTTGCGAGACATAGATTTTGAAAGGAAACCTTTGCAACATTACTCAGATGAATCCGATTGACATATCAACCAAGACTGGTACCATCGAGCATGTTCATGTTGGGAAAAACTGCTCGACAGATGAATCTAAAACAGATAAGGAAATTTTCAAAGAATTTCATGATATTTTTTCCTCATCCTATGAAGAAATGTCAGGGATTGACTCATGCATTATGGTCCATGAGATTAAAACCTATCCCACGGCTAAACCTGTCAGGAGAAAAATAAGGCAAATCCATCCATAGAAGGTCACGACTATTATAGTTGAGATAGAGAAACTTCTCAAAGCTAGGTTTATTTATCTTGTACCCCTAACAGAATGGGTATCGAACGTTGTCCCTGTCAATAAAAAGAAGGGCACCATTAGAGTCTGTATCGACTTTAGGGATTTGAATAAAGCTTGTCCCAAGGACAAATTTCCTACTCTGCACATCGATTAGATTATTGACAACTGTGTTGGAAGTGTCATCTTTTCATTCATGGATGGCTTCTCTAGCTATAATTAGATTGAGATATTACCCACCGATCAGCACAAGATGGCATTCATTTGCCCATGGGGAACCTTTGCATATAGGAAGTTAGCTTTTGGCTTGAAAAATGTTGGAGCCACTTTTTAGTGTGTGATGTCCTATGCATTTCATGCTATTAAACATATTGTTGAACCGTACCTTGATGACCTCCCTGCTCATTCACAACAACGGGCGAACCACCCTGGTCATCTTAGAGATATTTTCCTAAGATGCCGTCATTATAAGATACGGCTCAATCTGCATAAATGTGTTTTTTGCGTTGAGATGAGACATTTGTTAGGTTTTATGGTCTCTAAAGATGGCATTTAGATAGACCCTTTGAAAATTGGTCTCTAAAGATGGCATCTAGATGCCTCCATTTTAGCTCTACCAGCCCCAACTAATCGCCTTGAACTCCAAAGTTTGCAAGGGAAGGAAAAATTTTTGCGCTGTTTTGTGTGCAATTTTGCAGGGAAAATGCACAGTTATATGTGTCCCCTCAAGAAGGACACTTCATTATTCTAGGATGAACAATCCCAACACACCTTTTATAATCTCAAACACGCTCTGACTCATTCACCCGTGATACACCCCCCAGATTATTCAAAGGACTTTCTCTTATATCTTGCTGCCTCTGCTACTACCATCTCTATGGTTTTGGTGCAAGAAAATACCAACGGATAGGAGCACATGATTTACTATGCTAGTAAGAATCTTATGTATTCTAAAACCCGATATTCACCCATGGAGAAGTTAGCATTGGCCACAGTCATTGCTGTACAAAAATTTTGTCAGTACATTTTGCTCCACACAACCACTGTATTGGAAGAATAGAACCCTATGTATTACATCCTGACTCGTCAGGTGCTCAGAGGCAAGTAATCCCGATGGATAGTCATACTATAGGAGTTTGATCTAGAATTTGCCAAAGCCACATCAAATAAATCCTTGGTTTTTGCCAAGCTCATGTGTGATCTTCCCTGTGCTGCGATGGAATCTGAGCCCAGTGATTCATTTCTTGATGAATTTCTGTTCCTGATAAGCACTACTGACCCATGGTATGGAGATTTGCTTATTTATCTCCAAACACAAATATTTCATCCAAATCTATCCCATGATGATCTCCACCGTATCCATCACCACATGAAATACTCACTAGTAGAAAATGAGAAATCAATGACTAAAAAAATGACTAAAATCATGCTATAAACGACTATTTTTGAGTCGGTGATTAATAGTAGCAAATTTCCACTATCTTATAGCTAGTCGTATTTCACTAGTCATTAATAGCTTGACTTAGTAGTGATTGATTTAGTCATTGATAGACAATGCTTTAGTCATTGATAGTCAATGATTTAGTCATTGTTTTAGTCATTGATAGTTAATTATTTAGTCATTGATTTAGTCATGGATTTAGTCAGTGAGTTAGTCATTGATTTAGTCGCTGATTTAGTCATTGATTTAGTCACTGATTGCAACCATTAATAACCAAATATACGACTAAATAAACTACTACATGTTAACATATTAATGACTAAGCTAAATACGACTAAGATATGGGAAATTAGCTACTAATAGTCGTATATATGCGAATTTAGTCATTTTTGTAGTCACAAATTTATGATAGGGCACAGAGGAATCGAACCACCAACCTCCTGCCTATAATTAGACAGACGCTCTACCATTGAGCTAGCACCCTTTAAAAAGTTGTTATTGCTTGACAATGATGATATTCAAACAAATTTATGATAGATATAAATCTACAAACTACATAACTATTACTATTACAAAACTAAACTGGCATTCTTTCCATGGAAAACTTTCCCAGCGGTATTTACACGTGAATTTAATTTTATATCTATTCCACTCATTGCATTAGGTTTGGCATCAATAGGTTTTTTAGATATAAACAATGATGACTTCCCACCCTTATTGACCAATAGCTTTCCATGATCAGAACTCAACCCTGATGCAGCAGCTTCCACCACCAAGGTAGGGAGATTTAATGTTGGAGACACTGAAAGTGAATGAGATGAACTTGTTTTAGGATTAGAGGAGCCCTGAACAGCTGGAATCCTCATACTAAATGATTTTTCCTATGCAGCATGGGAGCCCCTGCAACTACCATTAATGTCTCAATATTCAATAAGATATGTAATATTCCACCACAAACTCCTAAATCACATCGAAGCTTGTGTTCACTAAACTTAATGTGTAATGTTACTCTGCACCAATCCAGGGGGATGCTGGAAAACTAAACAAATATTCCATGACAAGAAACAGATTTCATACCAAGATGCACTAGCTGGCAATACAACTGATCTTCCAGTAGCTCCACTGGCAAGGGAAGTCTCAGCATTACCTCCTGTGTTCTAGTTTCACACGGAAATATGAATAGGTATATATTATTAGGAAATGAAAATGAAGCCATGTATAAAGAATCTAGAAGACAATCACTGAAGTAAAACATAAGCTGTCTAAAGAAAACACACATTAGCTTCTATACTAATGATTATTTAAGACTGAATCAGAAGCTATTAAATAATCTAATATGGAAGCATAGAAAAAGTTGTCTGCACAGATATCAATAACAAATGCTAAAGATAATTGGATGGAAGTACAATATACTAAAATCCTAAAGTCACTTACAGGAGCTAGTGATTTGCTCAATTTACTTAAAGAAGCTAATCCAAGCAAGGAAACCTCTGCCACTGGTGGAGGTAAACAAAGTCCCCAGTGTTGCTGAAAATGAAGCCATGTATAAAGAATCTAGAAGACAATCACTAAAGTAAAACATAAGCTGTATAAAGAAAATACACATTAGCTTCTATACTAATGATTATTTAAGACTGAAACAGAAGCTATTAAATAATCTAAAATGGAAGCATAAAAAAAGTTGTCTGCACAAATATCAATAACAAATGCTAAAGATAATTGGATGGAAGTACAATATACTAAAATCCTAAAGTCACTTACAGGAGCCGGTGATTTTCTCAATTTACTTTGATCCAAGCAAGGAAACCTCTGCCACTGGTGGAGGTAAACAAAGTCCCCAGTGTTGTTGTGAAGGATTTGTAACATCATAGAACTTCTAAGTTTTGCTACTAGAAAAATAGGACATAGAAAATCAAAATTCATAAAAGCTAAATGTGAAATATTTTTTAAAACAATTTATCCCAATGAAGAAAACTTTCTAAATTAATTAAATGCTAGAACAAAATTATAGGGGATTAAAGCAACAAACTCGTTCATATCACCCATTTACTTTTGGTAGACGACACATTGATTTTCAGTCAATAGTTCTATTAGGGAGCTGGAAAAGCTTAAGGGGCTTCTGGACCTCTATTACAAGACTACAGGAATGGTAATAAATATGAATAAGTCTTCAGAAATGTAAAGTGGATTGGAAAAGTAATTTAAAGACTAGACCAAAATCATATTTCCCATTAATTATTTCAAGAAGTCAAATACCTGGGTTTCATCTTGAAACCATATGATTGACATTTAAATTTTGGCTGTAACTGTCCTATGGTTCATATATTAACCTTCATTAATCTATTCTATAGAGCATACAAGAGTATTGGATGTCTATAGCACAACGACCAAAAGGAATCTTAACCAAATCAGAAAGAAGTGTTTCAACATCCTTCACATAGGAGGGAGGGCCAAGAAATTCCACTAGTTATAAATGGAACAAGGTAGCCAATTCCAAGTCAGCTAGGAATGGGGTTTAAAACACATAAAACACTTCAGCTCAAAATTTGCAACTAAAAGCTTTTAGAGATTGCTTTATAATGATGGACACTGAGGTCAAGTTATGAAATCCAAACACTTAAAAGATGCATCCATGGAATATTGGCTTAAAAAAAACACTCACGGGATGCTTCCATTACAAGGAAATCCTTTGGTAAAGTTTTCCCCTTGGTGGGTAAATAAATGAGGGAACTGAGGAAAAGTCAGAATTGGAAAGGACCCGTGGATCAGGATTGAAGGAAATTTCAAATTTCAGAGGCTCTGCTAGATAGTTTACATGTTCAGTGATCTATACTGTCATAGAGAGCCATACTCACAATTGACAAGAAATACCTAGTCTTGAGGATGGCTGACAGCAGAAAGTCTTAAGTTTACAAGGTGAGCTAGAGGAATGAGACGATTACATTGACTTGCCCAATCATCAAGGATCTGAGAATTTAAAGTGTTCAAGGATCAAGGGAACAAGGAAATGCGCTCCGTGCGTCAAAATAGGTTATGCTACCAAAGTGGAGGAACTCATGCAAGAGAGAGCATCTTGGAGGACATTTGTTTGGAAGCTATTCAACCCTTTAGAAACAAAAACACTAATGTGGTTGGTACTGGCTAATAAAGTACTACCAGTGGGCAAATGAGAGATACCATTTCTTGATATAGCATTTGAACCAAGCCATATCCCCTGGTGACACACAGTAAGGAAGCTCCCAATGTAGATGTCTGCTTAACATTTGCCATGGCAGTTTCCAGTGACAGTTGATGAGATTTTAAACGATGTGCAAATTTGCCAGTTTGGCCATAATGTTCATTCATTCCCATAGTTGACAAGTCTCTTGCTCCTTCAACCACAAGTGATAGAATTTCTTCAGTTATAAACATTATGTCATAGATTGCTCTGTTAGTTCAAGGAATCCCGGTGCCATAGGAGACATACCACCAGGAGCCAAATGTGAATGGAAGCCATGTCCAAGAAGTGCTCCCACCCCACCATTAACTGTCAGCTTTGACATCAAAGAGTTTGAAGAACCAAGAGCAGCAGCAAAACAACTCCTCAGAAGCTGAACAACAACATGCTTATCTTGCTTGAACACAGTGCATGAGCTAAAAAACACAATGTAATCATGCCACCTGCATACTTTTTGAGCCCAGAGCACTGTAACAATGGGTGTACTGGGCCATGGTCTTCCAACTACGGTACTTTCCAATGCTGGTCCATCAACGCCATGAAGAAACTCTGATGCTTTATCCAGCTTGAATGTTATCGTGAGGCTCACAAGTGCTGCTAAAGGTAAAGGAAGAGTTTTTGGTGCATTTCCACCTACTAAACATCGGCATTGAAGAAAATCCACAAGAAATTTATAAAGCATTGCTCAAAGGCTATAGTATATACAACCTATGCACAGTTAAAGGAAATGATCTCACAAAGTAGAAAATAGAAAATGGCATACCCATGAGAGTTGGTACATGAACACCTGTAGCAGCCAAGACCTCTTTTATCTCAGCTTCAATATTCTGAAGATTTGCTGCAGGACTTGGCCAGTCTGTTCCATTCATTGATGCAGGTTTCCAAACACCACGAGTAACCTCTGCAGTAAAGTAGCTAACAATTGCTGCTAGGGAAACAAGAAGAAAATCTACAAATTCTCTCAGGCCTGCATGTTCAAAGGTATTAACAATGCCATTCAGTACTTTACAAAAAGCCTATTCTCTTCATAATTTTTTGTGATGAAGCATTATCATTTAATTTTTTTCACCTTACCTCCATTTTTATCAGCAATTAGAATGCAAAACCACATAAGTTTAAAGTTTGTGTTCTCAATCATTCACAAACCCATGAACGTAAGTTACTTGACGATGTTATTATAACACTGACTATAGTATTCTTCTTATCCATCAATGAAACTGTTTGTTAAAACAACTTATGGTCATGGGTTTGCGGGCAATATATGAAAATTTCATGTAGAATTCCAGTTTAGCATTCACAAGGCATATGCCAAAGTTCAAAAGATGCATTTCATCAACAGGAAAAGTAGACACGCATATCAACACACAAACAAAGTAGAAACATGTAACAATACAACTGAAAGATGGCTAAACCCCAATGCATACCCATGAGACTTGGTACATGAACACCTGTAGCAGCCAAGACCTCTTTTATCTCAGCTTCAATATTATGAAGATTTGTTGCAGGACTTGGCCAGTCTGTTCCATTCATTGATGCAGGTTTCCAAACACCACGAGTAACCTCTGCAGTAAAGTAGATAACAATTGTTGCAAGGGAAGCAGGAAGAAAATCTACAAGGTCTCTCGGGCCTGCATGTCCAAAGGTATCAACAATGCCATTTAGTACTTTACATAAAGCCTATTCTATTCATAAATTTTTGTGATGAAGCATTATCATTTAATTTTTTTCACCTTACCTCCATTTTTATAGGCAATTAGAATGGAAAAGCACATAAGTTTAAAGTTTGTGTTCTCAATCATTCACAAACCCATGAACATAAGTTACTTGACGATGTTATTATAACACTGACTATAGTATTCTTCTTATACATCAAGGAAACTGTTTGTTAAATCAACTTATGGTCATGGGTTTGTGGGCAATATATGAAAATTTCATGTAGAATTCCAGTTTAGCATTCACAAGGCATATGCCAAAGTTCAAAAGATGCATTTCATCAACAGGAAAAGTAGACACGCATATCAACACACAAACAAAGTAGAAAAATGTAACAATACAACTGAAAGATGGCTAAACCCTGATGCATACCCATGAGACTTGGTACATGAACACCTGTAGCAGCCAATACCTCTTTTATCTCAGTTTCAATATTCTGAAGATTTGTTGCAGGACTTGGCCAGTCTGTTCCATTCATTGATGCAGGTTTCCAAACACCACGAGTAACCTCTGCAATAAAGTAGCTAACAATTGCTGCAAGGGAAGCAGGAAGAAAATCTACTAGGTCTCTCAGGCCTGCATGTTCAAAGATATCAACAATGCCATTTGGTACTTTACAAAAAGCCTATTCTCTTCGTAAATTTTTGTGATGAAGCATTATCATTTAATTTTTTTCACCTTACCTCCATTTTTATAGGAAATTAGAATGCAAAAGCACATAAGTTTAAAGTTTGTGTTCTCAATCATTCACAAACCCATGAACGTAAGTTACTTGACGATGTTATTATAAAATTGACTATAGTATTCTTCTTATCCATCAAGGAAACTGTTTGTTAAAGCAACTTATGGCCATGGGTTTGCAGGCAATATATGAAAATTTCATGTAGAATTCCAGTTTAGCATTCACAAGGCATATGCCAAAGTTCAAAAGATGCATTTCATCAACAGGAAAAGTAGACACGCTTATCAACACACAAACAAAGTAGAAACATGTAACAATACAACTGAAAGATGGATAAACCCTGATGCATACCCATGAGACTTGGTACCTGAACACCTGTAGCAGCCAAGACCTCTTTTATCTCAGCTTCAATATTCTGAAGATTTGCTGCAGGACTTGCCCAGTCTGTTCCATTCATTAATGCAGGTTTCCAAACACCACGAGTAACCTCTGCGGTAAAGTAGCTAACAATTGCTGCAAACGAAGCAGGAAGAAAATATACAAGGTCTCTCAGGCCTGCATGTTCAAAGGTATCAACAATGCCATTTAGTACTTTACAAAAATCCTATTCTCTTCATAACTTTTTGTGATGAAGCATAATCATTTAATTTTGTTCACCTTACCTCCATTTTTATAGGCAATTAGAATGCAAAAGCACATAAGTTTAAAGTTTGTGTTCTCAATCATTCACATGACACAAACCCATGAATGTAAGTTACTTGACGATGTTATTATAACACTGACTATAGTATCCTTCTTATCCATCAAGGAAACTGTTTGTTAAAGCAACTTATGGTCATGGGTTTGCGGGCAATATATGAAAATTTCATGTAGAATTCCAGTTTAGCATTCACAAGGCATATGCCAAAGTTCAAAAGATGCATTTCATCAACAGGAAAAGTAGACATGCATATCAACACACAAACAAAGTAGAAACATGTAACAATACAACTGAAAGATGGCTAAACCCTGATGCATACCCATGAGACTTGGTACATGAACACCTGTAGCAGCCAAGACCTCTTTTATCTTAACTTCAATATTCTGAAGATTTGTTGCAGGACTTGGCAAGTCTGTTCCATTCATTGATGTAGGTTTCCAAACACCATGAGTAACCTATGCAGTAAAGTAGCTAACAATTGCTGCAAGGGAAGCAAGAAGAAAATCTACCAGGTCTCTTAGGCCTGCATGTTCAAAGGTATCAACAATGCCATTTAGTACTTTACAAAAAGCCTATTCTCTTCATAAATTTTTGTGATGAAGCATTATAACTTGTATCATATCTCAATAAGTAATGTGTGAATGTGAAAGGTACTGGCAAAGACATCAGTTTCTAAGTGGAGGCATGGTATATCTTAGGAATTTATTAATTTATCAGATTTATGGTGGCTGTGAAACCTGGGAATGAAAGGAGAGAGTTTGTTAAATTTGGAATTCTAGGAAATTCAGTTTCTTGCATGCTGTAGATTTCATAGTATTTTTCTATTTGCATTATGGATTAAATATAGTTCCATGATCCATCCAGAGGAGATACTATTCAGTATAATAATTACAAATTGAAATAAGGTCTAATTTATTATTTTACTAGTTACATAATAAATTTTGGATATATATCAATCTCCTTTAGTGATATGCATGCCAACATTGTTGGAATTCATAATCTATGTGCCTCTTGATTGCGTTTTTACCAGTAACCAATTTATGGTTCAATTGATGGTTGGGTAACAATGAATTAGTTGGCAATGCACTGCAAAGGTATTCTTATTATCCAATTCATCTTACCCCAACACTTCAGAATAGCTAACAACATACTCTAACAATCTTTATTACTCTTATGTGAGCAAAGAAACTTGAGGAGCAACATTTGCACCAAGTTGAAGTCTCTCTTACAACACATGCAATCAAGCATTCCTGTTCACAACAAACTAGACAAAACAACCTTCCATATCTGTGTCACAGCTAAAACAGAAATTCACCAACAATATGCCTGCATCTTCTTCAATTGCAGATCAACCAAAGGTGTTTGGAATGCTGTCTTTCAAAAGGAAATGTTGATATTATTTTTGGCCTGATCTTTGAAATAATGGTGAGGAACAGAAGCTGATTTTGTTCAAGGGACACTCATAGGCCATATCATGTGTTCTAAGGAGCTGCTAACTGTTCTATATTTGAACAATGATATATAAAATATTCACTGATAACTCTGTTCAATTAACACTATATTATGCAGACAAATTTTCATGCATGATTGCCATGAATCTCGGGGGCAAATCGTCATGGAAATTATGGGTATGAGTGAGACAACACCCATAAAATACAAACTTAAATAGGCACAGGAAAAAATAACAGCATAGGCATAGCAAATAACAAAAGCATATCTGGGAGAATAGCACAAGTGGCACAATATTTTGTAAGCACGTGTAGCTATGGGGTGACCGTTACTTTATGATGAGTAAGTTCTCTCTCTGGAGTCTGTATATGCTACTGAAGATGCCCAAGAAACTTTTAAATTGATCCAAATTTCCAAGATATAACTGAAATATCATGGTAATATTTATCTAAACCAGAACACCCCTAACTCCAATTTCTAAAATGTCAGTGAAGTTGAAAAGGTCAACAAGAAAATACAATGTTGAACTACCAGGAAAACATAATGAGCTTGTGACATTTCAGGCATGCCCCCTTTTTACCAGGAAAGGAAGAGGAAAACAACCATGCTAAGATATACTTCATGATACACTATGTGGCAATTTGAATAATAAATGTGCTCCCGTAGAAGAGAGAATTTTTGAGCTACTATTAATCACAAGTGCACAAGTGTTGCTTTCACAAGGTAATCTAAAATTGGTTTTACAAAGTTGAAAGAGAAAAAGACCAGGAAAACAGAGACATGTTGAGATACACCAAAGATTGCTAAGGGTGAAAATCAAATGAGAGAAATACAATTTCACACCACAACATGTGTAGTTCAAGCAGAAAAAGAGAAAAATCAATGATTGTGTAATTCTTTCACTCATACACGAAAAGCCCCTCTGTAGTTCTTAGATTTTCCCTCACACAAAAGAATGTCTTCAGTTCATTTCATCCAAGGAAATTGTTCCAATTTGACAAATACAATTCAAAGTAATCTTCATGGTAAAGATTAAATATGGAAGGTGAAGTTCATAGATACTATCAGACAATGATAGTGTGGGGATGTTGGATGCATAGCTGCCCCAAAAAATTGAAAAAAATTATTCTTCAGTAATAGCATAACTTTTTAATATAGATTGCAACAGGAGCTCCCTTTCCTAAGAGGCATTGTTCATGAGGAGGTCAATAAAATTTCCAGAATCTTAGCAGCAGAAGAAAAGCACATGAAAATACCATGTAAACTAAAATATCCTCCCCTGAATTTGATGCCTGTAGAACTGTTGGAGAGATGGATCCAAAAATATCAAAAATAAGCATCAATGCCATTGCAACTTTAGGAAACTGCCAAGTGGTAATAGGAAACAACAAAAATTAGGATGAATTGCAGCAGCAAACAAAACAATGACTATGCAACATAAAAGGGAAAATTAGATTAAACATGCACAACAGAAATATGATAAGACAAATATAGTTGGAATAATTCAAGTGAAATAAACATACCAAACCATACAAAGAAAGAACATGAACAGTATCAGTCGATGTCACTCCTAAAAGGACGGTGTATAA
>LPNX011223506.1:115854-128162 GCA_001517045.1 Pseudotsuga menziesii | reverse complement strand
CTGTTGAATCATTTCACAGGGAGGGAAAAAATAAATTTGCCATACTTCTTCCACAAGACCCTCACTAAGATGGCAAAGCAAGTCCAGGCTAAGCCAAGCAAGATAGCAAGCAGGATCTCTCACCAGGGTCTCATAACATTGATTATCAAAGATCTTTTGAAGAAAAGAAGTATGGACTGGAATCATTTTTTGTTTTGGCATGAGTTCCCCACAGAGTTGGCCAGTGAAGAGGCAGTCAAGCAGGGTAAGGGCAAGAAGATCAACACTCCTAAAACCAGCAAGAGAAAGAGGAGAGCCATCTCTCCTCAAGCCCAAATGGAATCCCCTTCCTCATCAAGCAAGAGGAAAAGGTCAAAGAGAAAGCTAGTATTTGAACAAGCTGAAGGGACTCCTCAAGGGAAAAATCCACTAAATCTCCCCTACTCAGAATCTGAATCTAAAGATGAGGAAAAACAGGAAACAGAGCAGCCCATGGAATGAGAGAAAAGCCAAGACCTTCTCTTGTTTGATGTACCAGGTCCCGAACCCTCCACATCAAAGACCAATAAAATTAATATGCTGTTACAAGAACTTTCCTAGGCAAGACATAATGAGAAGCAGGTTAAGTTGCACAACACAGAGCTGATCGGAAGGAATATGGCACTGCATGATTGGAGCAAAGAAATCATCGAAAGACACAAGAAAATAGTCGAGAGGAACACGATGCTGATGAAGGAGAACGCCAGACTCTACAGGACCCTCAGAGTGCTCAGGCAGAAGATGAAATCACCAGCAGTTATCGAGGCACAACCAGCAACTACAGGAGCAACACCATCTGGTCTTGAAACTCTAGCCGATATAACCACCGCCTTCGAAGAAGAGAGACCAGTGGAGACCCAGCAAGGACAGACCAGAAGTGCGACTAGAGGGAAAGGAGCAGCTTCAAAGAAGTCCTAGGGACTGATCACGGGCTTGCAGGAAAGCATCGTTTTGGTTTTATAAAATTTTGGACAGTTTTCAGCTTTCGGCAGCTTAGGCGAGCCTCATAGAGCTCATTAGCTACCGAAAGGGCTGACTTTCGGCGGCTAAGGCACGAAATCGGCAGAAGGGTTAGCTGCCGAAAGCGTGTTTTTGTCAATTTTTCTCTAATTTCGCCCAGATCTCATTTTTGTTCGCTGAACTAGCAAAAAGCCGATCAGAATGAATGGATCATAAATTATTTTATCAATATCTGAAGGGTTTTGAGCGAGTTTTGAATCAGTTGGGCATTTTGGCTAAGTTTGAACCTTGTTTTGAGGAACAGCTCTAGAAGTCGACTGCCACATCATTAATCTCAAGTTTGTTGTGCGCCAAAATCAGACCACCGAGCCTTGGGAGGCCAGCTGCTCTTCACCAACCACCGATCTTTTGAAAGGAGATCTTCATATCATCAGTTCCTTGTTTTAAGGAATCATATCTATCTTTTGCATGGCACTGTTTTAATTAGGAGGACAAGATCCATGTTCTTAGGATCTTGAAACTACTTTGTAAAGACTATAAAGTCTGAGTACTGAGGCTGAACCAAGGGTTTAAGTTTGGATACATTTTGGGCTATGTACTCGACACTTTCTTGCTATATGAATCACAGTTTCCTTTGGTAATTAGATATCAGTCTGTCCACATTTTCCATTATTCTACATTTGATTCTATTCAGTTCAGTTGTTCAGAACTGTCATCTTCTGATATAGCTCATGAATGAAATAAATCTTCTTTATATTCTTGTATGACCCTACAGCTCTGTATTTGGTTATCTTGAATGTCTTTCTTCATACCTTGATTATTTACTGTAGCTGATATTTAATTTCTCGAAGCATTGGCTTATTTAGAGGCATGTCATGTTGTCTTACTGCTTAGTCTTCTCAGTTATCCCATTGATCCACCTTTACAAAAACACAAAAACATGATTTCTTAAGTTACCAGGCATACCTAGCTTATAACCCTTGGTAGTTTCCTGGAGGTCTAACACATCCTCTGTTTGTAGAACGATTTTTTTTGTATATTATGTATGTAGAATGCCTCTGTTCAAAAAGACAATGCATGCCGAATAGGCTATGAAATGATGTAAGCTTTGTAAGAAAAGCAACAATGTAAGCTCGATGGAGCAGTCCATGTTATTCGTTTGAATAAGGGTTTTTTTTCTCTGGAATATGTGTGTGTGTGTGTGTGTGTGTGTGTGAAAGACTTGAGACAATGGACACATCCCTTTATTAGGATTTTATTTTGACTAAGGTAGTTTTAATAATCATAATGACTTATATTGTTATTATTAACTTGTTAACCAGTGCCACAATACTTTGTAGAAACCTAAGTCATAAATGCACTATTAATAATACACTCAATCATTAAAGTTATGTTTTTAAACAATTAACCTCTCCAACTTAGACATAACGTTATTCATGCTTTTATGTCACTCACTTGAATTCCTTTGAAGTAAAATCATAAAAATCACTTAGCTTTATAATTTTAAATAATTAAAAGTAATACACATAGAATTGCTTTCTCCATAATTGTTTATGGAAATCCACCATTATTTGCATAAGTGGAGATCCTAATCTCCACTCCCTCTCAATATGAATATCTGCACGAACTAGTCTTTTATCACAAGATTCAGTGTTCTACTTTTTAATTTAGAAAAAATTAAAGTATAATCCCCGCCATTGTTAGCTAACAATTTACGTTTAGCCTTTTAATCCCCCACATTGTGATATATTCCAAGTATAAACTTTAACATATTCACAACTCGCCAAGAGCTTGACGACACAACACAAATCTATTGTGCACAAAGAGGCATAGCAAATCCTGCAATAAATGAGGGCGTCAACCTTCTTTTACTTCATAAAACATTATCAAATGCACACATTAAAACCTTCTTCCTTTCAACAAAGGATAAAGAAAAGAGTGAAACTTACGCTCTTCCCACAAAAGAATGGAACTCCGTGGTTTGGCTCCATGAGGTTTCCTTCTAACTAATGACAGAGTTACTCACAACAATAAATAAGAATAATACGAGGTCATATTGGACATTTCTTGCATACGAAGACTCCCTCTCTCAACATAGAATACACACAACCAAAATTACGAGTTCATAAAGGTTATCCCCTTTTCCGTGATCAATCAATATAAAATAACTAGAAGAGCATTAAACCAGCAATGAGGGTCTCGGCTCCCCACAGAGAGACCGTTGTTCTTTGAGAGAAAAAATATAATCAGGAAAATCCACTGTTCTTTATCCTTCTAGAGGAGAAGAAGCTGAACCCCCACTAGGTCGCTCCAATTATTTTTACCAACATAAAATAAAATCCATATAAAATAATTGAACTTGTCCTTAAGGGCGGTCCCATATGTTTGAGACAAAATAGTATATATAAAAAACAAAACAAATTATTGAGTGAAGATCCAGGCCTGTTTTTCCAGGTTGTTTCTCATTTTCTGTGGAATAACACTAACGAAAGCTAAAATCCATGAATCTTCCAACGAGTAACCCAAGTCCATCCTTCTATCGCCCATATATTTTTTACTATCTCCCTTCCACACAAAGTCTCATCTCCAAATGCATGCTTCCCTCCTCACAAAAGAGAGCGACCTTTCTCTTTTTTTCTCCGCCTAGAAGAACAACAAAAAGAACCCTAACTTCCTCCTAATAGAAAAATGGTTATTTTATTCTTAATTAAGTTGTTTGTGGTCATTACATTTAGTACATACAGGGGAGATTTCACAAACTTCTTATTATTATATATCATTAAGAAATTATGGCCATATATATTTTGTTATAACAGGTTGCTCAAAATACCACATAAGTAAACCATGCCATTATGCCTCCAAATAATTATATAAAGACAATTCCATATATATATTTTCTATATTAATTTTAGCTTTTTATAATACAAAATGGTCTATCTTGTCATTGTAATAACGTCAATATTAATAATAATGATGCATCTTTAATAGCATAGTCCTATATAAGTGTATTATGTGCTTACCGATAACCTCTGCCTTACTTGTTTTGATCTCACGACTGATTTTAACCTAGGATGACACTCAACAATTTATTATTATTATTATTATTTAGGCTATCAAATAAATAAATTACTTTCTTCAATTGCTTGCGACACTTAGCATGACATCCATCAAAGTAACTTAGATCCTCATAGCTTGCTATCCATTCTACCTCTCCTTAATGGATTCATGCCCTAATTTGTTCAGTCGAGCCAAGCCCTCAGTCTCCTAAGTCTATCAAAGTAGTTCACAGCTTAGGAAAATACGAAACATTACTTATAGTGTTTTTACTAAGGATGTTATAGCACTCCCCCCCTTAAAGGTACACCATCCTCGGTGTTGGCATCTTTCAAGATTTTTAAGATCGATAGCCTTCATTCAAGTTCTTTGTGAGAAAATGTCAAATAGCAATATACCTTATGCAAACAAACAAAATCTACAATTGCTTGCTAGATTATAGGATGTACTAAAAAGAAAGGTTGATGGGAAATTTGATTGTCCATGCAGTCAATTCAGGGGCTTTAAGAGGAGAAGAATAAATATCACAACATCCAGAAAACATTGTAGGGAACATGGCATGCTGAGGGGGGCATGAATATCGTCCATTTGAAAGTTTTTCATTATAATTGTTTTTATATTGATTGCTTTGGTAAATGTATGTATCCTTTTAATATTTCTTATATTAACTTATATCTATTGATTTTTTCATGTAATTATAAAGGAAATACATCCTATGACATATCGTCTAAAGGAATTCCTTTAAGAACAAGTACCAGAGGAACATGGAGCTATGAATAATGGAGAACAAGTTAATGATCACATTGAAGAAGAAGATCATACTGATAACATAGTTGAATATTATGGTACAAATAAATTGATCCATGATTCATTTAATGTTAGAATGGATGATGATCATGAAAATATTGATCACTTTTATGATGTTCATGATTTATCTCTTCTTGAGAGAAAGCATATGAACCCCTTTATGAAGGCTCCAACACAAATTATTCTCTCTGCTATATTGTTGATAATGAACTTGAAGGTTATGAATTTTCTTTCCAACATATCGTCCACACAGATGTTAAGGTATGTAAAATATTCCATCAAATATATATGATCGTGATAAAGGTTATCCTTGTTCCTCTAACAATTTTGTTGTTAATTCATAAGTCAAACTAATACGGATGAAATGTGTTTCATTAATATTATTTATATATTATATTAACTAGATTTGTATTTTAATTTGTTGTAGCTTGATAGATGAATTTTTGTTACCACCGTAAAATATTTTACCTCGTACATATCGATGTTTGCCATCATGAAAGAAATTCGAAAGCTTGAAGTAATTTATGCATGCCTTGATGACAATGTTATATATTATAATCAGCATGAATTTGCAACAGAATGTCTGGAATGTCATATCAGTAGATATCGAACAGATCAAGTCACAAAAAAGATGTGTCACAAGGTTCTTCGTTATATTCTCATTATTCCATGTTTGCAACGAATGTTCAAGTGCAAAAACATAGCTCAAGTTATGGATTACCATGCAAGGAACATAAGTCAAGATGACATTATTCAAATTCCTGCAGATGTGTCTACATTTAAAGATATGGAGAGAAAATGGCCTCACTTTAAAGAAGAACCTCGTAATCTTAGGATTTCTTTGGCAACAGATTGTGTCAATTCATTTGCAAATATGAGATCAGTTTACTCGGTGTGGACTATTTTTGTTATAACAATAACATTCCTCCATGGTTGTCAATAAATAGGGAGCACATATTGTTGTCGATGATTATTCCAGGTATATTGTGTGTACATATTTTTTTTAATGTAGTGGCATCTCATTTGTCATATTTTGTTTCCTAATGTCATATATATATATATTTTATTTTTCTGTTGTGCATGGTTTATATATCTAAATGGTACTCATAATTATATATTTTATATGTTCAAATCAATCAGGTAAGTATCAAGTTAAATAAATGAATGTATATATTGAGCATATTATTGACGAGCTACTAAAGTTATGGAATGACATCACTATGTATGATGTATCTAGACCAATATAACAAAGGAAATTTCAATTCCATGCAATGCTTGTATGGAAAATACATGATGCCCCGGGATAAACCCATTTTTGCGATTTGTAATTATAAGTTCCACTTTAATTACATTTAAATTTATGAACTAGTTAATATACTATGCACGTATGTGTTTTTTTAAATATTCCATTCATTATATATATAATTATAATTGACATAGATATTCCATCTCTTTATGTAGGTCTCCAGACAAAGGGAAAATTTGTATGTCCAGTTTGTGGTCCTAAGATCAAATCTCTATGTTCAAAAATCTTAAGAAAGGAGGTGTTTGATAAGTATGGGCACTTCCTCTCTAAGAATCCCATGTATCATACTACCGAAAAAAGAATTGTTCAATGGGAAGCAAGAGACTGCATTAAAACTCACAGGGGTTTCACTAGTAAGGCAATATTATAACACGTCCATTCATATTGGGAGTTTGAATACTCCTAAAATCCTTAGAAATATATTTCTTCGTATTAAGGAGTGAAGGGGTTTTTTAAATTTTACATAGTGATTTAAATATTGGGGTTTATTTTATTTGGGTGGGCCAAGGAATAACATTCAAATTGTGGGATATATGTGTGTGTGTGTGTGTTTCTTCTTCATTTATTTGGAGGTTTCCCATAGATACATGTTGAAAGCATCCATGGTTAAATGCAAACACATCCCTGCACTACAAGAAAAATGAAATTTTAGCCTAACATAAAATTGTTGTATATTAAATTATTTAATTTAAAATAATAATTTTACAATATTATAATTATGTTGATAATTTTTTTAATTAATTTTATTATATATATATATCAAATGTGGTTCCCAAACTCCCCAGCGGGGCTACTACGTCTATAGGAAGAAATCATAGGAGGCCCACCCAAAGGGGTGTAACACCGTTCACTCTTATTACGGAGCAAAACTAATGAGGACATTGAGTGAGACCCTTATACAACAATGTATAGCCACTAGGGGATTTGACCCCAAGATCTTCTACTCAAAAATTACAGCACTCAACCACTTGAGCTAGCCCACCGGGATATATATAAATAATTGTTGTATATGAAAACATTTTATACAACAATATTTAATTTCAAATAATTTTTCTATAATATTATCATTATGCTTATGTTTTTTTTTGTTACATAGCTTTTAAATGAAAATATTCATATCATTACATTAATCATATTATAATATTCTTGATTGAAATATTAATTCCAATTGAAATCTAACTCCATAAATCCATCTTAAAAAATACCAAATAATTTGATTATTTCATTGGATAAGATACATAAAAAAATTGAGGATTTTTATCTTAGTTTCATACAGAAACCTCTTCCCAATTAAATAAAATTACAAATATTCCAAAATAGAATACTTCTCAACCAAAAAAATCAATAACCTCTTGGATAACCAATGTTAAATTTATGTGGGAATTCATCTAATTATTTTAATATTTTAAATAGGAAATGAAGAGAATCTGCTCTAATTTTTACTAATTTTGATCTTGTATAGATATAGAAATGAGATTCATTTGTTCTGGAAGAATTTGTGTTCTTAAACTTGGAATACTTTAAGCATAAGAAGGTATCTACACATAATTTATCTAAACAATAAGAGTGTTATTTTACCATATTTTACTATGCATGTATTAAAAATAGCATACAAATATATTTAAGAAAAAAGAATAGAAAACGTTTATTAAGATTATTAAAAATATTTTATGGAGTTTCATTTATTAAGCTTATAGAAAACATGAGCTCCCTATGGCTATACATGTAGTTACATGATATAAAATTGGTAGATTAGAAGTTTTGGTGTGAAAAATGTGAAATTCTCATCTTTTCTAAGCATTGCACTCACTATTGGACTATAAATATTTTACATTGTTACATTGATCTCTTTACTGGGTTTCCTTTTTACATGTTTTTCCTTCCCCATTATTGATTTTTTTGGGTCTTCCAGTATCCAATGCTACAAATGAATCAAACACCCTTGCAATCCTGTTGGGATCATTACTATCATTATACTATATTTTATTTATCATCGTGTTTGCTTATACTAAGGTGCGCCAGGGATCTTGTTGTTACAACTTTACAATATGATATAAAGGGGGTGTTAAAAATGGGTTGATAAAATGGATACCTACAATATCTGGTAAAACTAGGGGTTTTCTTAATTGAAAAGGTATATTGCGAGGGAGGTTCAAAAATACAATTTTAGGAAGTATTTTCCAATATTTAGTGAAATTAGGGATTTTCTTTAATATCTTATGAGAAAAATTGCTATGTAACAAGTTCATTGAGTGAACCCACCATGTTAAAACTGCAGATAATGACACCTCACATATGGAAGTTGCAATATAATAGAAATCGTCAAGGTACGTATGAATCATCATATATGAAATGTTATGTACTTGTTTATTCTGTGTTGTTTACTGTAATTGACATTGATTTATGTAATTTATTTAGTAACTATGATTCATGATGGTCGTCGTGATCTTGAAGGAATTAATGGGCTTCCACGAGGAATGAAAAGCTATCCTAAAAAATTCAGTAGGTTTCCCTACTATGAGAACCTACAAATTTCTCATTTGTTTGATACAATGCATATCGAAAAGAATGTGACTGAAACATTGTGGAAAATATTGGATGGAAGGAGTGAGAAAGAAAAAATTGTCAAAATTTGCAAAGACTTTCAAGAAGGAAACCATGCAATGAAAGACGTCATTCAATTTCATAACAATGGAGACCAAATTAATATAAATTCACTTCCATGGATGTTAAAGAAGCAACAAAGTAATGTTGTAAAGGAAGTCATGCAAAAAATTAATTTTCCCACTGGATTTTGTGCAAACATGAAGAATATCATAAAAAATAAAGGTGATTTTGTTGGGGTGAAAACACATGATTGGCACGTATTCATGAAGGTAATTACTATGGTATCCATGTAGTTATTATTTTTTTATTCCGAAGCATATTGTTGGTGTTTTGTTTGTCTACTCTTTGTTTAAAAAATTAAATTATTTGTATATTGTTATAGTATGTTCTACCTCTCTCTCTCTCAGACAACTTCGAAAACAATGTAAAACAAGTTATATATAATCGTGGGAAATACATAAGGTAAGTAGCGATTTTTGCATATCCTTAGTGTTTGTTTAATTCATCGTAGAACTTATATTTGATTTTTTTGCACTAATTCGTCTTATGTAATATAATGTTTTTTTTGTTAAATCTCGTAATTGGTTTGCGTCACTTGTAGATAGTTGTCATTTAAATAAATCCATAAAGAAGGTATATAGTATTGGAGCAGAGAAATTCCTCGTTTCATGTGTGAAATGAAGAATCATCTACCTTTTTCATTTTTCAATGCACAAGAACACTACCTCATGCACCAAGTTTAGGAGATTGAATGGTGTGGACCTGTGCACTCAAGGTCCATGTGGATGGTTGAGAGGCACTTGAAATTTATGAAGGGTTTGGTTCGACAATGGGCACGTGGTGAGGGTTCTATGATGGAGGGATATATGCTACAGAAAAATATGTTGTATATTAGTGAATATATTCCTAATTTAGCGTCAAAGCTCAATTTACGTCGCATTTGTGCTCTGCACTCCAATAACAATTTTGAAGGGGAGTACCCGAAGGGAAAAGGTAGATCGAGGAAGGTGAAAGGTAATTATTAGCTAGTGGAGATTAATTAATATAATACGTTTTATTGTTGAATTTTATGTATATATATCATACATATTCTATTTTATATTCAATATATTGCATCAATTAAGAGTGTATACTTTGTTAAGTGAATATACATTCATATTTAATTTTAATTTTATTGTCATCAAGCAGTTGGTCGAGAGTGGGATGCACTTTATTTATACATCGCAAACAATATTGACCGGATGAAGGTATGGATTGAACGATGTGAATAATATGGTCATGTAATATCATGGGAAGGTGTGGCTTCATTGGTTAAAGCATCACATTGCAATGGAGATACCAATATTACACAAAGAGAAATCGATTTAGCATATGGTTTAAAACATAATCATGAAACCATATTAATCAACCACACTATTTTTTTTTTTGCAAACATATTGATGTACACGTTGATTTTTTCCTTTGTATGGCATAATCATGCACTTAATCATAAATATTGGATCATTATGTAACATTTCCGTGTATGATGTATTGTAGGTAAAACACCATAAGGATATGTGGTGCAATGGTTGTAGATATCACATCAAAGAGTTTGATGAAACGAAGAAAACATCATATTGTAGGATATATGCAGTCTTTGAGGTGACCAACGTTTCCTCTAGAAGTGACAGACATCCAGAACTCTTAGAAAATTGATACTATGGGTATCTAGAAGATATTCTTCAGTGTGAGTTTAAGTCCTTCAAGGTATTTATGTTCATTGTCAAATGGTACAGGTTACGATTGAATCAATGTGATCCCAATAAAACTATTATTGAACATGACAATGGATTTACCATGGTAAATACAAGGTTGTTTGAGCCAGGAATGAATCCCTATATTCTTCCAAGCCAATGTAAACATGTATTTTACTCTAAGGTTCTAGGTAGAGCGGGTTGGTCATTTGTTGTGAGACATGATCCAAGGGAAATGATGGTAAAATATAACGTAGAGGAAGGTAATGAAGAGGGTCTCAAAGAAGAAGATGATGTTGAATATCATCAACATGAGTTAGATGATCTTGTTCCAAAAGAAGATGTCAAATAATTAGTTGAATTAGATGATGTAGTAGACAATGTCCATGAAGATGATATCGACGATGTCATGATGATCGTAACTGACATCGATGATGATGATGATGATGATGATGATATCACAAATACTTACAATGTTGACTCAGTATTGGATGATCCAGATGATGACTTGGATGAAGAAGATGATGAAGTCCATTGAAGTGTACGAGGTATGCAATAATATATCTACTCTATATATTTTGATTTAATATTGTGGTAGAAATATTGAATTTTATTGGTACGTATAAATTAATTGTTTATTAGTGTTTTTTCCATTTTTCTGTATGTTTTCATATGTTATAATTAGAAACATTGATTCTTATAAAGTATGACAAAAAACACATTTAATTTTTTTTACAAAGATTTTGTCTAGTTATGGGAAATTGAGAGGGATGTGAGGGGGGGGAGGGGCCATAAGAGCTTCCACCTTCATGTGGTTGTAATTGTTTAGTATAGAATATTAAATTATTCTCTAAACAAAGAGAATCCCATTAAGGAAATGAAAAATTATCATGCAAACCCAAATGGTGTGCTTGATCATGTACTACACGGGTCCAACGTTGAATTTTTTAAATTTGTGTTGGATTGCACTGAAATTTGGCATGGTTAGACTTGACACATGCATTGATGATGTGGGAGGGTTTCCAGACTAAAAAATGTTTGACACTAATAATTCGAGCATCAAAAACCATACCTATAGATTAATTAATGTGCTACATGGGGCCAATGTTGAGAATTTTTAAATATGTGTTGGCTTGGACTGAAATTTGGCATGGTTAGACTAGACACATGCATTGATGGTGTGGGAGGGTTTCTAGACTCAAAAATCATCATCATCATCATCTTCTTCATGATCATTATCATCATCATCATCTTTGTTGTCATCATCATTATCATCATCATCGTCATCGTCATCATCGGTGGTATGTAAAGGTTGTCTGATTCATCATCATCATCATCATCATCATCATCATCATCATCATCGTTGTCGTCATGATCATGATCACCACCGCCACCACCATCATCATCGTCGCCACCATTGTCATCATCATCATCATCATCGTCGGTGTCATCATCGTTGTCATCATGATCATAATCATCTTTATAGTATTCATTATCATAATCATTATCATCATCATCGTCATCATCTTCATCATCATCATCGACATCGTTGTCATCATTTCCCTCTTCCTCATCAACATCTTCATCATTGTAATATCCCGATTTTGACCCCTATTGCATAAAAATTGTAAATGATGTAAATATCATTATTAAATCATGGTGAGGAGCTCAAGGACAAGGCCCCGCCATCAATTTAGTGTTTTATGTATATTCAATTAAAACTAATACCTATTTTTCTCGTGCTAGCCAAGCACATTATAAATTGAGGCATCGTGTAAAAATACAATTTAATAAAATACCCACAATTAGCTATGCAATGAAAT
>LPNX011223506.1:60854-110854 GCA_001517045.1 Pseudotsuga menziesii | reverse complement strand
TTATATATTCAGTTTTTTTATTGGGTATGTAAATATTTGTGTTCAGAAGTTTATATTTGTATTTGCATGGGTAAATATGTGAACAACTTTATTAAAAGTAATTAATACAACAAATTGTTTATTACATTTATGTATTGTCATTTTAAGTTGCATTTTATTTTCATGTTATTATTTGTATGCCTTATTAGTTGCAACGAAAACAACATATTCAAGGATATCTTATCATACTATCTAGGGTGTAAGATCATGCATCCCTAGTATCCTAGATAATTTGTGGAGCGGTCATAGAAGTATCTCTGGCCCCTAAGTGTCAAAGGAAACCACAAGTCCCCTCTGACACTAGAACCTCAATATAGAAAGACATAGTACAAAGTTTAGTATTAGATGACCAACCTATTTCAAGATTGGGTTTCCAACTAGGATCAAACTAAAATGTGGATAAAGGATAAGAGAGAAATCTAAATTTAAAAAAAAGAAGAATCAGAACCCATTGCATAGTACCGATGAGAGAATAACACCTTTGAGAATTCTGAGAGAAGTACAAAAACACAAAATACCAGAGTGAATAGGCTAGGACGGGGGTCAAGTAATAGAGGCATGGATAATAGGTGTTAAAAGAGATCTCAAATTTAAGACATACACTACTAGTGAAAATGCATAAATAGCCACAAGTCTCCTTAAAGGGGAGTCACTTCTATGGTGGGTAAACAAGGAAACCAAGCTACAAGTCACCCCCATGAAAGTCACTTGGAAAATGTCAAGCTACAAGTCATCCCGATGAAAGTCACTTGGAAAATGTTTGAAGAAACCTTTAAGAATAAACTTTTCATATGAGTACAAAAACTTATAATTATTGAAATTCCATGCAGTTAGGGAAAATGAAAAAACTATAGACGCTTATGAATTAGAACTATTTTCTACAATAGCTCATTATATGGTAGATGATAAGATGTAAGATCAAATATTCCTTTAGTTTGATCTAAATTCATAATCTTGAAACCCACTACCATGTCAATGTTATTGACAACTGTAGCTAGGAAAGCCCAAAAAATGGTTGACATGAAAGCACAATCTAAGGATTAGGAGACCTTTAGAAAACACTCCAAATATAGGATCAATAGAGTCAGGTGGAAATGATATGGATTTCAATGAATACAAATCAATGTATTTAGGCTTTTTGGAATAACATCTGGGATACATCCTATAGAACAAAAGGATCAAATACTACTAGTTCAATTGGGAATAACATTTCGATCGACTACTAGTTCAACTAGATTGAAATGACATGTTAATAAAACTGAATGGGTCGACATTCAATATAAAATTCCATCCTACATCATTACCACCTTAAAATCCCTCTCAATATTGATTACAATCTCAATTTGCATAGAGGTGGGGGAATTTGTTGAGTACCAAATCCTGAAGTACAAATGAAAGCATAGTTTTGATGGTCAAATGGAAAATGTTGCATGTTGTCATGGGGAATAGATACATTAAGAATTAACAAGCTTCAAAAATGAAACAAGGACAATCAAATTATGGGAATCTCAATATTCAAAGAGACTATTTTAGATTGCAAATTTAAACCTTTTAGGAGAAACGAACCATGAATTAAGAAATGGTCCAATATGACTGTTATATACCTTGGTCCTATCCTGTGATTAATCCATGTATATATTCCTTTCATTGGAGGAGTTCCAAACAAATTATAGCTCTTCCATAAAGTCTTCCATTTTTTCCCAAATGGATCTTTGACTAGACTTCCTCCTCACCTTTCTTTATACAAAATAGTTGCATTAAAATTGCATATTACCACCATATTTGTGGTAAGGCATTATTCATGAATAATTTCTAGAGACTTCTAGAATTCTATCTTTTCCTTATCATTCTCATTTAAAATTTATGCATGTTTAGTATCATAAAATTCTCCAAATGCTAGCGAAAATGTGGATTATCCCTAAGAGAACATGGCTAGAAATTGTCTTAAAAGTGCTAAAATGAAATCTTCCATAGATGGTTGAAACAAATATTCATAAATATGCTTTATATGTCACCCAAAATTTTCATTATTAATAGGAGCGTATGGCTGGAAAATAACATACAAAATTTCTACATTTACCTCCTCAAGGTTAGGCTTTCCCAAAGATTCAAAATATACAATACCTTCACTAGACACATTGCTACAAGTATCATAGATAGGTTCTTTCCAATGTTTTCGGTAGTCCATGTCCCTACTATGATTCAAAATCAAACCCTTGTCTTGACAAAGAGAGGATGAAGTGGATGCTTGTGTGCTTACATCAACAAAATATTATTATCTTGGGGATGCATTATACATGTCTTCTTCATCCACCTGTTATTCTATATTTTAAATATGATGCAAAGGTGGTTCATTGGATGAAAAAAATTGCTCCATTAAGGAATATTCATAGTTAGGATCCCATTCCTTGGGAAATTTCTAAATAAAACCTGCAAATGAATATTTTTCTCCTTTTCCCAAATCATCAAACCACTCCATTACAATGCTATCAAGGGAAAACATAAAAAAAATCATCATGATATATTCATGGAGAATAGAAAGGTCCAATATAAGCTTCATGAAATATGTGGCATGTCCTATACTTTAATCAACATGCTCACAAAAATTTAATCATCACTAGAGCCATGATGTTGAGACTTTCTAATACTGGATCTATACGATAATAGAGGCATATTGTATTGGTAGGTGAGAACACTAGAGGTCTAATTTTATTTATCTAGAAAACAACATTATCACCAACATCCAAGGGCACACTAGATGGTACATCCATAGCTCATTTCATACATACAAATTTAGATTTTTGTGGCATCATTAAACATATAACAATCATACCTCATCATTACCTTTAAATCTCAAACCTTGCATCACCAAACAACATATAAAGATGTGTACTCACATGTGAATATAAGCACCAAAATTTAACCCAAAAAAATATATTAATGTCAACATCTACAGGGTTGATTTGAGGTTGGGAAAACTAGAGTATTCCATACCACTAAGTTTGAAACTACTAGAATATTTGCACAAATGTTACCTTACAATAAGAAGAAATTTGTTCATGTAGTTTCCATCCCATATGTGATGTGAATAGGGTCAAGTTGTATAAATGTTTTGTATCGGAGAACGGACGTGTGTTATGTTGGGAAGAAGTGGTGTGAATCCTCAATGGTTAACTTAGTTTGTGTGAAACCATAATATAGATAGGCTAGGTGTTTCAAAGGTCATGCCTCATGGGTTTGGGAAGGTTGAAATGGTCACACCCAAAATGAATAGCAACAATAATTTGTGCCAAACAAAATTTTGATGTAACTGAGAGAAATTGAAGGTAATCGGTTCAAAATATTTAGGATTGGTACAAATGAAACTCAAGTGAATACATAATGTGGTGAATGCCCAAGTCTCAATAGAGTAACAATAATGGATCTCACAACCATATAAACCTGTTCAAATGATAAAGGTCAAGATACCCATTAAATGGCGAGTTTATGTTACCATCTAAACTCAAACAAGAATGAGAGCAATCAAGAATCATTCATTCCCAAGCAATCAAGAATGACTACAACAACCATAAGGAACTCATCAAAATGTTAAGTATACTAAGGTGAGGACACCTTATAGCCATTTAATCTTGATTCAAACCCAATTAATCTCCAATAAAAATGTACTACTATGTATGATGATAGTGGAAAATGCATGCCTTAGTTCCTTGTAATTTTCTAATATGAACTATGCATACTCAACAAGGTCATGTTTGAACTTTTTTCCCATGGTACAGGTAGAACCAAACAGGTATTTGTCAGACCTGTCTTCCTTGAGCGAGGGGAGTTTAGGAAGGCTATAGGAAAGTGACATATCTAGTAGGTATACAAGAGTTATATCAACTAGATTTCAAAAGATAAGAATAAAATTCCATAAACACATGGAATTTTTTTTTATTGAAGGGGAGTCGTGTTCCTATGATGATGAGACAATAGGAGACATCGAGGTGCCTTTAAGGTACAAATATCTAGTGAAACAATGGGTACCCATGGATATTTCTCAATTCAATACAGATTTTTGTGTGAACAAGAGGATTTATTGAATTGCACCGTTCATTACATTGTTTGGGGTTGTTTCACATGGATGGAATAAAGGTCGGTTATAGAAGATGTACATAATTGATGGAGTACGTTGGACTCTGTTACAACTACAAAGATTGGATGTGCCTGGTCCAATAACATAAAGTATGCATAGATATGGGTTGTCAGAAAATTATTTATATCTTACATAAAAATATATAAATAAAGGAGCAACGTTGTACATTGACGGAAGGCCAAAGGCCACTGGAAATATTGTGGGGTTTATAAACAGTACACAACCAAGGTCTACAATTAAGTAACGCAACTGTGAATTTGAGGGGCGTGAAGGAAACCGTGTTTTTGTATGTGCCATTAAATCAATAGCTACAGGAGGAGTGTAATGTCCCTTTTTGAAATTTTTTATTAAATGACCAATTTTTCACCTTTTCTCCAATTTTGAACCTTGACTAGTTTTGATGTCTAGGTCTCCAAATTGGCCCAAATGCTCCCAAATATTATTAGAGTGTGTATGAATGATATTAAAACTTGAATATTATGTTTATAAATTATTTATAACCCTCCAATCACTTCTTCAAGCTAGTTTTATATTCTTATCAAAGTAGGAGTCTTTAGTAGCAAATTGGGGTTCCAATTCCCCCTGGGTAGATGCCGGAAATGGCTTCTCAAATGCTCCCAAAACCATTCAAATTTCTGAATGAAAGTATGAAAATTTTAAAGGAAATAAATATTAATTCATATTCATTAACATTCAACTTTTAATGTCTTCTATAACTCCCTTAAATCAGATGCAAAAATACTAGTTTCAACCTTGGGGGAAATGATAGGAAAACTTCTCCAAATGCTATGAAAACAACAAAATAAATCCAAATTATTATGTACTGAAAATTAAAAAAATATAATCCATAAATAGCATTCCATTCATCCATAAACCATCAGTATTTCACTTATCCATTCAAATCTATCAACATTATATTGATTCACAACAAGGTAGTGGGGAAATGGAACGTTTTCTTCATTGTTTAATATTTGAACATGAAATATATTGGGTATTTGGACCTGAGAGTATTATGAAAATTAAATACATAAATAAAATTCCATTAATACATAAACCATCATTATTTTACTTATCCATTCAAATCCATCAGCATCAACTTGACTCACAACAAGATAGTGGGGAAATGGCACTATTTCTTCATTGATTAACATTTTTACATGAAATATTTCAGTATTTAAACCTAAAAGTGTTATAAAATTTAAATAAATATAATTTACATAATAAAATAAAATAATGGGGCATTATAAGCTCCCCTAAATAAATCAATAGCTCACCCAAAGCGCAATCCCTCCATGAGCAAGAATATGCCATAAAAAATGGAAATGGTTGAGAGAAAGTGTTGCAATAGAAGGAACCATAAGCTTCCCTGTAGATTACACATGCAAATAAAAATCTATTAAATATACATGAAATACCTGAGTGTCCTCTCCAAACACCAAATTGGATGGAAATAATTCACTCTCAAAATTGGTTAAGGCAAGAAAACTAGTCATCCACTAGCTCTCACAATTCACAAATGACAATTTCTCAAATGAGAAAAAGATATTATCTTGGTTTATTCCTATATTTTATAAACATACGTATCCTCATAAGGTTACTAATCCATCAACAAACTCAAGCCAATCCGAATTTTTGTGTGGGCTCAATATTTTTCATGTGTCCTCCCTTTCCTAGCCTTCCATCTTCTCCCAATTTGAGTAGGAACCCATTGAGCTTCCCCAAATCATATGAGCGCCCTCTTGGATGCTATATTTCTAACTTACATGTCATATATGTCATATTTCATCCTTCATATCTGATTTGTGTCATAGGTTCCATAGCATCTTCATCATTGTTGTCATAGAGCTAGGGAATCTAGTCCAAGTGTCTCACAAGCTCCAAAATGGCTCTTCCTCTCCCATGTAAGTTACATTTCCTTCCAAATTTGACCTATGATGCATATTTCCAATTGTATTATCCTTCTAACTCATCCAATGACATTTATTATTTCCATGGATTCCAAATTGCAAGAGGAGGATGACATGTGGCACAGAAAATCTAGCTTGTGTGGGCCCCATAGTCTCCATGTGTCTCCATGCTTCATTTACACTTCAATTTTCTCTTGTATTTATTTATTTAGCTCCTTTATTAAATATTTATTCCTTTCTAATGTTCAAAAATAATTCATTGTCTCCCTTGTTCCAAATCCCAAAGCTTCTGCCCCCAACCTAGGAAACTAGTAATTTTCCTCCTTGGCAATTATTTGACCCTTAGCATCAATTTGACAAAATCTCATAAATATGGAAAATGGGATTAGGCCATTTTGACTCAATTCAAAATTTGGGAAATTAAATATCCTACCTTCCCAATATTTCTTTTCCTCAAGCAATTTCAAACATGGGTGTTGAAGAACCTGCTTTCTGTATGATTCTTTGAAGTTGCCACTGAGTTGCCCAACTTTCAGTATTTGAGATTCCATGAAGATTTTAGAGAGGAACCAACATGATTTCTGCTGCAATACTCTAATTAAAATCACTTTATTAAATGGGAATCCATCTCCCATACTTATTGTTTCCCAAAAAAATTAAAATCAATGGGACTAAAAACTATCCCAAGGTCCCATTGTTTGTATTGCACCCCAATAATTAAGAGTGCTCTCCAACCCATACCATTAGGAAAGAGAATTAAAGGATCCCATTTTCTTGTATGAATTCTTCCAAAAATCTTGAGTACATAATATATATCATCAAAGTACATAACAACATAATAAAAATGTACATCAAGGAGCTGCCTCATTAAAAAATCATGAAAGTTCTTATACCTCCAAGTAAGTAGACCACCATTTTCCAAGTGCATACAAGCTTCAAGTGGCCAATAAAATATACTCGTATGACATAGGTGAGGATCCCATGTCCTATAATTATTCTCCAAAAGGATGTGATATGCATTAAAATATTCAGCCATGTATTCTTTCAACCAAGAAGTGAATAAAGAATCTTCAGTAAAATATGAACCAAATAATGAGCAAAAAAAACAAGGAGACTTCAAATGACTCAAATAAGTATCACCCATACATCCATTAATTAAATAATCATAAAAATATATCAAATTATGAGGCTTGCAAAAAAAATGTTCTCCAATCATAATTCTATTCACCCCAGTCTTGGGTGAAGTTCCTCCAACATCAAATGAACCAAGTGTTGAGCAAGAGAAACCATGAGTCTTTAAGTGACTCAAATGCATATCATAGGTGCATCCATGTATATTTTCATCATCATAAAGTAACAAAGGATTCTTCTACAAATGTGAATAAGAATGTGCTCCAACCATGTCATCATAAAAAGTAAATCTAGGAGTTCCATACTCCTCATCTGGCGCCATAAAAAAGAACCATTTCACCCATACTTCATTGAGACTAATGCTGCAAAACATGGAATTTTAGGATGTATTAGAATGAAATAACTCACCCAAATGATCAAAAAGTGAATAATTTTCATCATGGGAAGGATTTATATGGGTAGTATCATGTGTCTCCTTAAAATGTGTGAAACCTTTGTCATATATTGGTTCCAATGTAGAGGAATCATGTTATTCTTTAAAAATTGTATAACCATCATCAAGAGACAATTCAAGTTCCTATTCCACCACATCAAGCACATTAAAATTTCCACATTTTTCGTGATCCACCATGTCATGAGAATCCTCCAAACAATCTACCATTTGACAATCTGAAACATAGGAGGAAAAACAAGTGTCTTGAAACTTTTCAAGAAGTTGCTAATTTTGAATTGTGAGCCTATGATTATCCTCATTATTCTTCAAGTATGAATCATGTAACAATTCATTAATCTCAAACAATTGGTTTCTATCAAAAAATNCTCTTTGAATCTTCTCCATGTCTTCAAGGAAGGATGTTTCCTCCAATGAAGTAGCTCTCCAACAAGAATTTGACACTAATTCTTGAGTGTCATGGAGTATGCTAAGTGATTCTTGGATATTATTTTCATTCATCTTTAAGGACCCTTAAAGAAAATGAGGATTTTGCAAATTAATCTCCTCATCTTCTTCCTTCCTGCTTGGACCAACTTCATGAAGCTCAAGTGGTGATGGGGAAGTTGATATTGTTTCTTCATCAACTACTACAAGGTCTTAATTTTCATGTTTAATGGAATTTTGGCTTGCAGAAACACTTTCAAATATGATCTCTATGTCACCAGCATAGAGTTGTGAGCACCCATCAGTAGGTACTCCTTCATAGTTCAAGCATTCATCAGTGGATTCTCTTTGTTTCATTTTCAAGGTAGGATGTGTCTCAAAATGATATTTAATATTTTCAATAGAAAATTCTTCATAATCATGTGATGACTCTTCATATTTTTCAGAGTCACTTAGGAGTGACTTTCAATCCTCATAATGTAATTATTTTTCTGTTTCACTACCCACAGAACTTGGTGGCTCCTTGGTCTCCTCCATACTTGTGCATTGCTGATTATTCCTTAATGAATTAATATTTGAATTATTTTTCCTAAATTCATTTGAATAATCATAAAAGTATTCAAAATTAATGGTATTATGTGTCTCTCCATGATGGAAACTTGTACTACACCCTCCTGTCAGCTTACCCCTAAGTTGGCTAGCCGTCAATTTGAATCCTTTCATAAAATGCTGGGTCATGTTCTTAGTTATGTCATCAAAGAGATTTTTAATTATTTTTTATACTCTCCTCACCATCATATGAGGTTCCCTTTTCATCCCTATTCATAGTTTCCTAAAAAAAATGCCAAGCTTCTCCTACGTTCTTTTTTCTCTTGAACAAAAGCACCTTTGGGTTTCAATATATAATGGTGGTACGTGAATTATTGTCCTAATAAATATCATACCAAATCAGGTGCCAAGATAATTCTATGATACCACTGTAATGTCCCTTTTTGAATTTTTTTATAAAATGACCAAGTTTTCACTTTTTCCCCAATTTTGAACCTTGACTAGTTTTGATGTCTAGGTCTCCAAATTGGCCTAAATGCTCCCAAATATTCTCAGAGTGTGTATGAATGATACTAAATATTGAATATTATGTTCATATATGATTTATAACCCTCCAATAACTTTTGAAAACTAGTTTTATGTTCTGATCAAAGTAGGAATCTTTATTAGCAAATTGGGGTTCCAATTCCCCCTTGGTAAATGTTGGAAATGGATTCTCAAATGCTTCAAAAACCACTCAAATTTATGAATGGAATTATGTTAAATGTAAAGGAAATAAATATTAACACATATGCATCACCATTCAAATTTTAATGTCTGATATAGCTCCCTTAAATCAAATGCAAAAAGACTAGTTTCAACCTTGGGGGAAAGGATAGGAAAACTTGTCCAAATGTTATGAAAATTGAAAAAATAAATCCAAATGATTATGTACTGAAAATTAAATTAATATAATCCATCAACCATAAACCATCATTGTTTCAGTTATCCATTCGAATCTATCAACATTATATTGATTCACAACAAGGTACTGGGGAAATGGCACTATTTCTTCATTGTTTAACATTTATACATGAAATATATTAGGTATTTCCATATGAAAGTATTATTAAATTTAAATATATAAATAAAATTCCATATATTTATAAACCATAATTATTTTACTCATCCATTCGAACCCATCAACATCAAATTGATTCACAACAAGATAGTGGGGAAATGACACAATTTCTTCATTGATTAACATTTTTACATGAAATATTTCAGTATTTATACCTGAGAGTATTCTTAAATTTAAATATATATCATTTAAATAAGAACATAAAATAATTGAGTATTACAAACTCTCCCAAATAAATCAATAGCTCACCCAAAGCGCAATCCCTCCATGAGAAAGAATATGCCATAAAAACTGGAAATGGTTGAGAGAAAGTGATGCAATAGAAGGAACCATGATATTCCATGTAGCTTACACTTGAAAATAAAAATTAATTCAAGATCCATGAAATACCTAAGTGGCCTCTCCAAACACCAACTTGGATGGGAATATTTCACCCTCAAAATTGGCTAAGGCAAGAAAACTAGTCATCCACTAGCTCTCACAATTCACAAATGACAATTTCTCAAATGAGAAAACTATATTCTCTTGGTTGATTCCTGTATTTTATAAACATCCTAAGACTTACAAGGTTACCAATCCATCAAAAAAATCAAGCCAATTCTAATTTGGGTGTGGGCTCAAGATTTGCCATGTGCCCTCCCTTTCCTAGCCTTCCATCTTCTCCCAATTTGAGTAGGAACCCATTGAGATTCCCCAACTCACATGAGAACCCTCTTGGATTCTATTTTTAAACCTAAAATGTCATATATGTCATATTTCATCTTTCATATCTGATTTATTTCATAGGTTTCATAGCATCTTCATCATTGTTGTCATAGAGGTAAGGAATCTAGTCCAAGTGTCTCACTAGCTCCAAAATGACTCTTCATCTCCCATGTAAGTTAGATTTCCTTCCAAATTTGACATATGATGCATATGTCCAAGTTTATTGTCCTTATAAATCATCCAATAACACTTAATATTTCCATGGATTTGAAATTGCAAGAGGAGGATGCCATGTGGCACAAAAATTCTAGCTTGTGTGGGCCCCATAGTCTCCATGTGTCTACATGCTCCATTGCCACTTCAATTTTCTCTTGTATTTATTTATTTAGCTCCTTTATTATATATTTATGCCATTATAATTTTCAAACATCATTCATTGTCCCCCTTATTCCAAATCCCAAAGATTCAACCCCCAACCTAGGAAACTAGTAAATTTCCTCCTTGGCAATTATTTGACCCTTACCATCAATTTGACAAAATATCAGGAATATTGAAAATGTGATTAGGCCATTGTGACCCAATGCAAAATTTGGGACATGACAAGAATATTTTTTTATTAATTACAATTTCAATCGAGTAGATACAGACACAGTTAGTATGTGAGTGGTACATCTAACAATTTACCCAACCTTTTAGTAATGAATTTAATATTTTAAGCATTTTTCGTTAGTTTATTGTTATAATTTCATTTAAATTTTCTATATTTTATTTGCAGCATAGTGATTAGGGAATTTCCCCAGCATCTGGTAATACTAGATGTACAACTTCCTCGAGGCAACAGGTATACATCTTTGAAATAGTAAAAATATAATATGAAAATGAGTTATTTTTGTTGTGTTTTTTCATTAGTATATCCATTTGGTTTATATAACATTATCTATATTTGATTGAGACTGTTGGTTGGGAAAGCCACCTAGCTATTAATCAAATGAAATAAACCTTGGGGAAACATGTAAACCTAATTGTAATTGGACAATTTAAATACGTCAAAATGTTTTGTTATTATATTGTTTCAGTGAGTATTTTGGTTTCATTTAGGTAATTTTTTATGTTTTTTATGCAGGCTTCTGTAAGGGGAACCTCCCTCGCAGTAGATGATACCAGGCATTCCTTGAGGCAGAAGGTATACATTGATGCCATTGTACAAATTTAATATGTACAAAAAAATTTGTTGTTGTGTTTTTTCATGAGTATATTTGTCTGGTTTATATAATATTATCTATATTTGATGCATATTGTTGATCGATGAATCCACCCAACTGTTGATCAGATGAAAACAACCTCGAGGAAACATGTAGACCTGATTGTAATTATACAATTTAAATACATCAAAATTTTTTGTTAGTATATCGTTTCAGTGAGTATTTTGGTTTCGTTTAGATAAAAAAAATTATGTTTTTGATTCAGGGTTCCATAAGGGGCACCTCCCTATTAGAATATCGGGGCAGGTCACCTATAACCATTGATCTTATGAGTATATCATGATCCTCTATGTAGCAACTATAATTCATTGGAATTGTACGAATATAATATGTAGCTAAATGTTTTTTTGTTATGTATTTTTCGTGTGTATACTGGTTTCATTATGATAATGTTTTCTCCTTCTTTTCTGCAGGGGGATGATTGGGGCAAGTCCCCAACTATGGATTAGATAACACCATCATCCAAGCATTAGGTAAACCTAGTTGTAATTTTAGGAATCTATTATGATAGATATTTTTTGTTAATATATTTTTTTCCTCAATCTATTGCTTTCACATCAGTAATGTTTTATATATTTTTTCTGCAGACCAATGATTTGGTGTATGAAACAACGTCACAACAATCAATAGCTTTTGATGTGCATGAGTTGTTGCATAATGTTGACATTAGTTCTTCTCTAGAACTAGTTAAGGTGATAGAGAAGACCTTGAAAAAAATTAATGAGGATATCCTTCGTTTGCTATTCATTATTCCACAGACATACGAGATTAAATCCAAGGTTGAAGTGTTGGTAAAGAGATCTCATGCCTTGCAAGTAAGTTGAGGAATCTTGAATCATATCATAAAATTCATTTAGAACTTAATAATTTTTACTTTTATATGATAATGAACTTATAAAATATGTTTTATATTTACAGGATTTTATGTGACCACACACTAGTGGTCAAGGTGATGTTGGTCCCAATGATGCTCGTGGAGATCGGTCATCACATAATAAAACAACTCCACGTACATCGAATCATGCACCATTGTTGTCGACTGAACAATTGGAAACACATTCTATGACACCCCCGACGCCAGCAAAGAGTGCACCCATTAGTGACCGATGCACAACAAGTCGTGCAGAAGAAGGGGTTGATGCAGAGCCTGCTAGTATTGATATTGTTGAAGCAACATTTCCTAGATCTTCCTGTGTAACTAGCACAATGTGACAATACAGACAACATTTTTGGTGGACAAAGTTCTCATTCCAATAAATATAGAGAATATCCCAGGTAATTATACATTGTTCAAGTTAGTGTTTATAATTTGATTGTAATATACTGATAAAACATTTTTTTCAACTAATGATGGCATGATCGTTTTGCATGAAATGATGTTTTTATAAACATATAAATGATTTATCCGTTGAGATATTTAGTCCCACCATCCTCACAAGGTGGGATAGACAAACGAAAAGTTTAAGGATGAGCTCACTAATCTGTTAGTTGTCCTGTTTGGCAACGAGGACTTCGATCAAGCCATGGTCCTAAAGAAGGTTGGGTGAAATATGAATATTGTCCATGACCAATATAGGGTTCACCTAGAAAGGAACCCTAGATATGAGCTCCCTCCGATGATTCTAGAAAGAGAGGAAAGAACTAGTGGAAGATAGAAATGAGAGGGCTCTGAGAAAAGAAGGAAAGATACCACCAGGCAAAGGGAGGTATGCAATACTTTCCACAATAATTCTAACCCTTCTTATTATTAATTTCTATATAGAATTTGGAACATCTAATGTATTTCAACACTTGCATAGGTTGTCAGACACATCAAAGGCTACAAAGGCCATACTAGAAAAAATTGATCAGCACAAGCTTGGGCTTGGTGGTTATTCAAATTTGGTGACAGGAATTGTAAGCATCGAAAAACCAATAATGCATCCAAATAATAAATTGCAAAATATTTTTTGTTTTATTGCACCGCAAAATGTAAATTAATGGCGTTATGCAAATATGCAGGTCAACTGATTCAAAGAAGTTCCCACTGAGGAAGACTTGAATCTTGGCTTCCAGCATGGCTTTGAAGATGTTGTTGAATGCTGAAAACGTTTGCCTAGGAAAACATGGTCTTCTGGTGATCCTTTTGGTGCACAGATATAGAAAATCTATATAGTTTAATGAAGATTTATTACTTGTGCAATCTATTTTTTATAAATAATTGACATAAAATATTGACTCTATTTTGAGAAGGAAAGAAACGATCCCCTTAATGCCAAGGATGGAGAACAACCAATAGAATATCATGCTTCGAATACTGGTAATGAATTTATTCATATGCTACAATTTTATATATAACATTGCAGATGGTGAACACTAATTGTACTTCTCCATATTTCAACTGCAGAGCATGTAGAGGGTCACATTGTACAGGTTGAGCCTAGAAAGGAATATGAAGAACATGATGTGGCCACAATATGTACAAATACACCTTTGTAATGTTTTTTTTAAATGAAATACGTGTCATTATAATAACAAAATATATTGATGCAACATTTTCACATTATTGTAGCAAATACAAACCTCTTGCCACAAAATCCACGACACGAGAACTCTACTAGGAAAACATCATGGCAAGTTGATGAAGCACCAAGAATTGAACGACAAGTTCCAGAAGATGAGATTCTTGTTTATTTTGTAAAGAGAAGAAAAAATAGAAAGAAGTGGCTAAAGAAATATTGTGTAATTATTTTTGATAATATAATGTCGTGCATGATTTGTTTCCTACTAAATGAATGAATAGTTTAATGATGTTAGCATTTATTGAATGAATGTGTTGACTGAATGCATTATGAATGGTTTAATGAATGTTATCTTTTATTGAATAAATGTGTTGATTGGATGAATGAATGGTTTAATGAATGTTATCTTTTATTGAATGAATGGTAAATTTTTATTTATGATTCCACCTTCATGTGGTTGGCCTTGTTTCAGTAGATAATATTAAATTATTCTAGAAACATTGAGGATATCAGTGAATGTCTACGATGCTACATTTCTACAGCGCACTCGCGTGTCATCTAATTTTTTACAATTTATTGAGGCTTCTTATGAAATTAAAGCATCCTATCCTGCTTTCCAAGCATCTAACAAGGTAAGGAATTATCCATTTCCTACAATTATTTCTTTGAAGCATTATTTTCATAGCATGTATTTCATGACTTATAAAATTTCTTCCGGCGTATAATTGTAGTGTTGAAATTTTACTATGGCTATTTCACTCATCCCTTGGAACTTGTTACATTTATCCTTGGGAAAGACTTTGAAATTTCAGAAGAAAAATTGGCGTTTTGATGTGATCAGTGGTATTATGTTCTTTGTTTTGGTGTTCTCCATGTTTCCTCGGGTGAACTCTTATTACCCATTATTTTACTTGAATATTATTGTAATTTACATTATTAAATTAAAATTCTCATCAAACGTAAAATGTTCATTATTATTGTTGTTTTTCTTCATTGAGACTATCATAGACTATATTTTTTTAGGTTCATTTCGTTATTTTCGTAAACAATAAAATATTAATTTGAGAGGTCCTACCATGAAATCATTGCAACAGGAAAATATATGTAGTATGTTGAAAGATGTTTTGAAAGATAAAGCAAATGTAGACATTTTCAAGCTCCACAAATCAAGAGAAGTTGTTCTAAGAAATTATAAGTATTGGAAACATATGCGTGTTTACAAGACACAGGTAAGAGTAATGATGCAATATCATGGTATACTTTTAAATTGTAGCTACTTTAAAACATTTTTATTTATAGTCATCCATTTTCATAGTTCTTTCAAAACTATTGGCATTTTTTGTACACAATTATAGAGAAGACAACTAGTGAATTATTGAGTCCAAAAATCATAACATTGTAAGAAAAAAGAACTCCATTCAATGGTAAAGGAGTTATTTTGGTTGTCCTCTTTTTCCATCTTGACTTGATGGTATTCAAATAATAAATATGTAAAAGAGCATGCTTCATTTCCCGCATACATGAACAACTACCTTCTAAAATCCAAACATACCTTGATACCATCCATATCTTTCTTGCTCTAAATGGCAATGTGATTAATACAAATAGACTCTTTTATAGGAAATATCAGACCTATAACCATCTTTCCCTTAATATACTCAAAATCTTGTTCCAAAAATGATCTTGTACAATGTCCAATGAGTTCCTTTTATAGTTGAAGGACGGTTTCATTGTTGTCTCGATTACATTTAATTCCATTGGTGACGTAGCCTCAAGATTTTGTTTGGTTAGTTGTGGGTTTATCTCAATGTTTACGAGTTGAATCAAACCACCATATCTTGCTAATGGAGAAGATTTTATAGTTATACCATTTCCTCAATATGGATCAATATTTAGATGTCATGTTTTTTATGAGATTTGGGGAGGATACCACTACTTGTTCCATGATTTTGGAGGTTATGTTTCCATATTATTTCATTATCATGCTCATGGGTGTCTCTCCTTATAAATATAGTAAGTGATCATTCACAAACTAGAGATATTGTGAGACTGCTCCAAACCTTGCACCACAGGCCCATTACTTCCTTATTTCTCATGCCTAAATTATTGTAGGTGTGAAGAATCGTGCAATATTCCTTGGCATGGATGCAGAGGACATAAGATATGCAAGGAAACATGATATCCAGTTGAATATTCTTTGAAAGTACCTACTATTCAAATATCATGCCCTGAAGCATGATATTTATCCTTCTAGATCAAAGCATATTGATGTTCAAATACCATTCAACTTGAGGTCTGATCTATCAAGGTATGCTCTGTTATTACGACCTTGGTGTGTTGTGAAGGTATGATCCATCCTCGTGTGCTAACTTTGCACATAATGGTGAACTATCGCACACTGTGCCCATTGGTATATCATGGTGACAAATTTTAGATTTGCAATGTTGATGTAATCAAGTTAATTCCACTCCTATTTTATAATCTGATTCTATTGGTGTTGGTAAATGATGATATTTAATATAGGAAATATGGCTTAGCTCTTGGTAAGTGTTGCACTTGGTATACGTCTTTTTTTCACTTCAAAAATACTACTTGTTTAATTTTGAAGAGCTACTCATACTTAAATTTTAGTTGAGTCTCTTTTGTCATTCAAGTATAGTGGCTTTAAATGGTTATGTGTGTTGTTGTTAAAATGTATTAAGTTTTGTACATTATTTCTAGATATCAGATGTAAGCTATAAAAAAAAATTCAATAGTTTTTCTAGATGAGATCTAGTGTCATTTAGTCATAATCCTATGCCCCTTTCCACAAAACTTGATTTATTTGTCAGGATGGAATCTGTGTTATAACTTATCCCTTATGGAACATGTTTTTTGGAATGGTGTGTATGTTGTATACTGGAGAAGGAGAATATGTAGAAAAGAAAGGTGAATCTCTTGTTAAAATGTTTTACATCCTTATTCCCGCAACCTTTTAGACTTTCCTAAAATTAGAATTGTGTTGCTACTTACACCGTTTTATCATTTTATACCTATCATTCGGCATCGAACTCAAACCAACATTATGACAAATATGGAATAAACAACCAATATAGCGTTTCAGTTTTATGTTTGTTGCAATTGAATATTCATTCTATATTTTTTGCGATACGAATTTTCTACATTATGGAGCTTGATTGTGAGAGATGAGTTTTTATGCTTGTTTATAGATTTTAGTGATATTAGAATTATGTTTTAATTTTTTCTGTTCGTTTTTAGACATTACTAAAATTAGAATTATGTTATGATTTTTTCTGTTGGTTTTATTATTTTAGACCTAACTTTTGGCATAGAACTGAAACTGACATTATGACAAACAACCAACATAAACTTTAAGTTTTAACTTTGTTGCGAGAGTATATTCATTCTGTATTTTGCTGGTATAGATGGTCTATACTGTGGAGCTTGATTGTGTGATATGAGTTTTTTTGTTGGGGCATTGATATGCAAGGAAAAACATATCTATAACTTAACTTCCCAGAGAAAATTATTTCCCTTGATTGTTTGGACCATTTCCCCATGCTCAAATACTTTTTTGAGTTGGCAACTTGGCATTATGGCACCCAGTCCTTATCCTATAACAAAGTGAAAATATATCAGAACAAAAGAGGAAATTTTTTTGAATTTTATTCGGGTATAAAATCTTAGTGTTAGGATCATTTTTTTAATGTATATTTTGTGGTTAATTGATTTTCTAAGTTATATATTATGTTTTAAATAATGTGGTTTTAAGATTTCATTCAGTGAAAATACCATAAAACAATTGTTTTCTTGTTTGTAGAAGAGACGAATGATTTCACGATCCAATGGTAAGAGTAAGAGTGAGAATTTGCCTCGACCACATGAAGATGGAGCTGTCGGTTTTCCAATGGAGCCTCTAGGGCAAGGTCAGCCATCTTTTGAGCACCAAGGTAGAAGTGTTTCACCCAGTCTTTTATGTTCCAATGTTTGTATCATAACAGTATGTTCTCATGGGAAATCCCCTTCATTGCTTCAATAAATAAGAGACAGAATCAAGAAATCTTAGGAATATTTCCTTGGAAATCAGCTCATCCCTCAAATTATGAGTGTAATTAGATCCTAGTAGCAAACCAAATACAAAATATATGCTTGAAAATGTTTTTTATCGGTCTCTCTAATTTTACAACATAGAAAAACCTTTCTTGTAGCAAGTCTCAAGAAGATAAAATTTGTTTGTCAAAAACATGGAACAAAAACCCTATAGATGACAATAGAATATTTTGGTTGTATGGTAGGATTTGGGAAATTATGGGAAGATTTGAATTTCACAGTTGGTTTTTAAGAGATCATTTATTGCATGTTTTCCAACAAAATTTCACTTTGTGTAAAAGTCCCAAGCACAAAATGCAGACCCAAGGGTAACTCAGAGAGGCTACCCATTGTCACCTTAGTAACTCCCTCTCTAATTTTAGGTTGGTTCTTTTCCAATAGAAGGGGGTTATCCCTAATATATATTTCTAATACAATGACAAGGAAGGTTCAAGGTGATGTGAAGAGAGGTCTTAGCAAAACATTTTTCTTTTTGTAGTATAGAAATATAAAATGATGGAAGATAAGGGACTAGTTCCTATCCAATATAAAGGAAAACAGAGTCAAGGGCATACACTAAAATAATTATTAGTATATGATCAAAACACATAGCTATGACACCATACATCTTAATATGCTGTTAAAAATTGGAGAAATAAGTTGAAGGGGCCCAAAAGGTGCCACAATTGAACAATGCTAGGACAAGGCGTATCTTACCATGAAGTGTTAAGTTACTACATTATTGTTCACTTAATCAACATTGTTACTCAGTCATGCTATATCCTTCAACAAAACCACTCTATTAACTACTGATATGGTATTATGGACATGCGGACATGAATCACAAAATGCTTTTATGACTTGCTTCATGCTCATGCTAAAATGTTTTTCACAATCTTCAATTATCAATTATGGTTATAACCTATCAAATTATAAGCGATGGTACATGGATGAAAAATAGTAATATGCATTAGGAATCACTTTTTTTGTTAGAAATTTTATAGTTATAGTTCTTTGATTTCTAAATTGCATTAGAGATTTAGAAACCACTAAACTATATGTGTTTACTATACATCCATTTCCTTTACTTGTTCTCTTCCTTTCATACAAAAAATTATCAATAATTTCTTGCGGTCTAACTTTGACATTTTGTAGCCTCATCCTAGAGTTTCACCACAGTCAGGGTAGAAATATATGCCTCCATCAAGACGACAAATTCACCCAGAAATTTTTTCCAATAGGTAAGGCACATTACAGGTAGTCACAGGTGTGTCTCCATCAATTCCTCATGCCTCATTTCAACTTGATCTCATCTTGTTTCTACTTTTTCCTTTTATATGAAAATAAATCATCTAGTTGTAGCATTAAAGATAGAGGTGTCTATAAAATTATAATTTCTAGCAGGATTGTTGTATGCCATCATCATCATAGTTTTTTTGCTTCTTGTTTACCAACAAGTAATGAAAAATAAATGCAGTAAACTTCCTTTTTTAAATACTAAATAAGTGTGCCTTACATGTGCATCTAACTCTTCTTCAATATACATGGAATCAAGAAATTACATGATATAATTGATGTTGGTATTTCTTCCCGTTATGGTTTTCCATCTAATTTAGAGGGTCTCTTTCTAACTGATGGTGCAAGTATTGGAGTATAATAGAGTCTAGACTAAATATATGGTGATAAAATTCCATGCCTTGACCCTTGTTTTGATTTGAGATTAATAATGTTTTAAGACATGAATACTTATTGTTCACTACTTATTGGATATCTCATTCTCATGTTCATATGATGATGCAAGTGCTTATAAGGTCATCTAAGGATGGAATTCTTTTCCCAATTACACAATACCCACTTTACTTTGCATCTATTTCTCTTAATGGTGGGACATTGGTAAGTATATCCACCCAAATGACTTATTTCTTTCATCCTTCATTTATTTTCAAGGGTTTCTCTCTCAGTATTAAAAAAAATTGTCTTCTAGATGCAACTTCGCAATTTTTGGTTTGAATAACATTGAAAAAAGTAGATTACTGATATTATCATAACATTGAAGGTTCCATATTATCTATATAGTGAAATCATATTTTAATCATAATGAGGAAAAAAAATTACAAGGTGTGTGACATAGGTTCTAGTGGAGCATGTTCAGCTAGTTTCTGGAAGGAAATTTGCTCTACTAAGATATACGTCTCTCTCAAAAGTGTGGTACTTATCTAAATAGACATGGAAAAGAACACAAGATCAATATAAAAGAGAATACTAGAGAACATTGGTATGTTATAGATATGACTAGGGTATAATTAGTGGTTTCATATAAATATACACCACTAAACCCTTATGAATGAAGGGTATGTAACAAGCCATCAATGCTGCTAATTTATTGCAATCCTTTTGCAAGCAATGCAACCATGCCATGTTTCAATATCCATAGCAAATGCATTTTTTTTAATATATAATTTCAATAAAACATTTTCTCATTGGGAAACTAATTATAAGATTTTGAAATTTGGGAACCATCGTATAGCTAATGTTGTCATTTCTAGAGACTACTTACATCAGGAAAAATAAATAAAACATCATTTTATTTTAGATGTTTTGTTGAAATCCTACATGCAGTGTGCCAAGGAAGTGCTCCCCAGTGGAGGTAGAGATCACTAAAGTTGGATAGGTAACATTTTTTAGTCTTTTTTTTTTGTAGTTATAGTGACCTTATGTGATCAATTAGAGTACCAATTCAACAAATTCCAATGGAATATTATTGATGAGAATCACCACTCTAGAAGTACAAGGAGTCTTTACATTATGGAATATCATAGCCATTGTAAACCTTGGCTTAATAGATTTGGAAGGGTGACATTTTTTATATTTTTATTATGTGTGCTATAACCGTAGAGATCTTGTTGCATATGTGATTAATTAGTATTCCAATTGACTAAATGGAAAATGCATGATGGAAAACTATATAGGATATAATGAATTGATACATTGTATTGTGTTAAATGATTGATCATGACTGATATTTATACTATTTGACTAGTATTTATACAGGGCCTATAATTTTTGTTGATGTACTCCAAAACATTACAATAACTGAGACATTTGGGTTAGGAACATTAAAACAACTTATGCAACCCCCAACATCAGGTTAATAGAACATTTGGTTTAGAAACTTCACAATAACTTATTCAAATCCCAACATATAGGTAGAAATATATCGGCATTCACTAAAGCCTCAGTTCTAGAAGCACCAAGTTAATTCTGTAAGGTATCTAGAAATATTTGCATGTCATAGCATACAATGGAAAGAAGAAACTTGAGTTCTAAACATACCAACATAAGCCTAGTCCCATAGCATAAGTATGTTATGAAATTGTGGACTGAAACTATAATAAAAAAACATTTTTGCAAAATTTCACAAATCGCAGTTGTTCTTCAATAATAGAAAACCTCAGGTTATGTCTCTGTAAACGTTTAAAAATAAAAATCAATAACATCAATGTTGGTTCCACACAAATAAATCCTCATACTTGTATAAACATAAGCATAGAATACCAGAGCATAAGAAATCTCATCTAATAGTGATAGTTGTTGTTATAACTGGACTCATAACCTCCAACAGAGTGACCAAAAAATCTAGTATTTGGTCGTGGGGAAGCATACATGTTGCTATGACCTGAATATGAATTCTATGTGAATCAATGGAATTATACACATCTAGTGGTCTTGAAGCCCAATACACATCTGTTGGAGGACCTGAAACTCGATACACATCAGCTGGTGGTCCTAAATCTCGTTACACATCAGCTGGTGGTCATGAAGACCTATACACATCGACTAGTGGTCCTGAATCCATGTACACATCTGTTGGTGGTCCTGAAGCCCAGGCCATAAAGTTCTGCAAAACAGGGATTATGAAAAATATTCATAATTTTCTTGGAGTAATAAATTCAGTTGCATATTCTTTGAAAGTACTTATTGTTCAAATGGCATGCCATGAAGCATGATATTTGGACAATAAGTACTTATCCTACTAGATCAAAGCATATTCACATACAACACCTTCACATTTGAGATTCAGCAAAGGATTTTGATTCCTTCCATAAATTGAGATAGATAATTTTCATGACTAGTGAAGGATTTTGATTCCTTCATTTTGGGGATACATTTTAGGGGACTATCTTGACCATAATAAAAGAGAACAAAGAAATGAGTGGAATTGTTGTGAACCTTGGGATATATTTGAGTTTCTATTTCTGGAAAAGGTAGAATGCGAAATGGAATTTACTTTGCTATCATTTGGTTATCACAAGTTGTTGGCATCGACTTAGAAGGAGAAACATGTATGAAGGACTCAAGTTATCAAGGGCGGATAAAGATACAAGGTGAGTAATTCCATATGTATTTTTTTGGGTAGTAGTTTTATTTGAGATGTGTAAGTTGTTTTGATTAAAAACTAAAATATATATGAAGAGAAAAAAAATTCCATGAGTTTTTTATTAAAAGCTAAAATCTATATGAAGAGAACAAAGTTTTCCAAGATAAGTTGTCTAATGTCTTGCTTCTAATGGACATGTGTTTTGAGAAGAATTTATTTCTGCACTTCTTCCATTGCGCATTATTATTCTCCCATCTGTTTTGTCGTTTCCTTTCCCTACTTATTTTTGAAGCACTCCTTTCTTGTAGATGGCATGTAGGTGCATAATCATGTAGTGATTATTTCTTTTATATGCCTATTGGTGCACATTTTTGTAGGGCTCCTTTCCTATAGATGTCAATAGGTGCACATTTCCATAGATTCTTGCAATAGGAAAATGTTCTAACTTAATACCTTTGTAGTCTCCTACAGGTGTATACATAAGGCATAAGATGGTAAATTGCAAGTGAAGGATGTGGAATATAGCTTGGATACATGTAATAAATGGCGTTTTGGAATGTATGGAGTGTGTATGGAATGAAATAAATGAATGGAATGAATGAGATGGATGAGTTGTTTGGATTACATAAATGAGTTGGGTAAGTGGAATAAATGAGATTGTCTAATCAATGAATTGATGAATATTTTGATTTAAAAAACTTTGATTTTGCAAAGGTTCAAGGGAAGCTTCATTGATCGGAATAGTTTTGTTTCTCGATTCTTTGATTTCACTTGATGATATAATTGCATTTAATCAAACATAGCTTATCAATGCCCCGTATATCGATATTATGTCCACCATTATATTTTTCATTACTACTTTGTTTGCCAATGCTTTATTCAGGTTGCTTTGAAATAATTTATTTATGCATTTCACTTATTATGTAAACAAGTTTCTCTGAGAATTAACATCTCATGTAATGATTGCCTTATAGGTTTATATAGTACTATGAGGGAGCTATGTCAATATGGTATACCCCCTTTGGTATAGTAAGACTAACTTATAGTCAAGCTTTGTAATGGATTACCTTACAAGGTTTGGTCTATCCAACATGTTCTAATTTCTTATAAGGGACATTTTTCATTGCGTATTAGTTTAGTAATTATTTTTTGTGGGCTTAGTCAAGATATTTGATATTACACCAAAGGAATAAATAGTAAATAAATTGTAATTTTTTCTCCATGGAAAGTAATACATCACACTTTATTTGTGGATTTTTTTAAAAATAATATTTAAAAATAATTAAATTAATATAACTAAATAATTGGCCTTGCAAGTTAGCTTAAGTAGTTGAGTGATTTGAGCTTCATGTAGGTATCAAGGTTGATCCCTTGGGTTGGATACCTCTATTGTGTGCCTCATTACTACCATGTCAAGTGTTGTAATCAATGTCGATGGGTTTACTACCTCACCCTTTTTTTGTATTCCATCTATATTTTGTGATGGCCTTTCCTCATGTTTAGCTTACTCAACCTCCTCTGAGTCATTTTTATACAAGTAATAAATAATTTTACACTTGAATGAACTATCAAGTTTATAACCTGTGTCATCTCTAATATCTTCATGTTCTCTCTTCCCCTTGTTATAATGTGTCCTCATTCAGGAGTAGATGGCCTAAGTCATCAATACTTTTCATTGATAAATATTCCAACATCTCTACAGAAATTCCCAACTTTGTAATTCAATTTTCCTCACTTGTAGGTTCTTAAATTAGAAGATCAAGATCCTTGTATATTTTATGTCCTTAAATAACCATGGCTCAACATTCTATTACATTTGGTCCAGTTAATACCAATGGAAACGTAGTGCCTGAAACATCCAGGGATTTTGGGGAGTGAGAGAAATACTTATAATAATAATAAAATTCATTGAAGATGAAAAATCCAATGCACTTTATTTATATAAAGATCCTACATAATTCATTTTGAGATCATTAATGGTTGAATAACCTAAGGAACATGGAAAATGACTTTTCGGCAAGAGTATTTCTTCACTATCCTTAGTAGTTCAATTCAGTTTTATGAGATGGACATTAAGATGTGACTGTAGGGGATACATATACATAGATAAGAAGGCCACATTTACTCTCCCCTCTTTACTAACTTGCAATTGTATCAACTCGATACCCAACACATTTTGTCATCTTATATTTCATTACTCAAAAGTATAGACTTGAATTTGTAAGTTATTTGGAGTTTTATTGAGTGATGCATTGCCATAACAGATTAATATTGGTTCAATCCACCCGTGTGAAGGTTTTGATCTAATATATGCATGAAGTTTTTCACATACTTATTAGATATAAGATCAAAGTAATGTTTGTGCTTGGTGGTTTCATCAACAACACTAAAAATTTGGAATGTTGTGGTCATATTTCTCTTTATTATAGATTTATGTAGCTTAGGTGAATTTTTTCATGTCATGGGATATCTGTATTTTTTTTTAATTCCACATATCCATTGGATATATGATGGCCACTTCCAAAGAATATGATGTCATCGCCATACTACTAATGGCTAAAGATATTAAATATCTAACTTCTTACAATGCAACTATCGTCGGATATCTGACGGACCCTTACAAAGAATCCGATGTCCTCTCCATACCACTGACGACAAAAGGTGTCAGTATTTGATCAATCATGTCGTATATTTGACACCTCTTTTGTCAAATATCTAACCTCCTATAAACTGAGAGTTGTCATATATTCAACCTCCTATACAGTGAGAGTAGTCAGATATCTGACCACCTATACTTTGAGAGTTGTCAGATATTCGAAGGAAATATTAAATGAGGAGTCGTTGGATATTCGACCTGACTAAGTTGGATATCCAACGAGTTCATTTTACTGTCGAATATCCGTTGAAGTGCAACCGGCGTTTAAAAAAGAAGATGTCTTTGGATGGTCGACAACATGATGTCGAAATCAAACATCTATGCCATCGGATTTTGGGTTAAAAAGTGATAGTGTAGAGGAAGATAGGGGCCTTTGCCACATGTTAGGGGATTTTCCATCACATCAACCTACTTGGTCCCATACCAAAACCCTAGGAGACTATTGGGGAGCCAAAAGTATCTTCTAGGGTCTTACTTTTCCGACTAGTTAACTGACTAGGGTACCATCCTCCCTAAGAATGGGTCTCGCAGTTGCACTAACTTTAACACCACTTCCCTTCCATATTTGTTGTTTGCGGAGGATCTAGACCTCGAAGGAGACTAAAAGTTTGAATGGTTCTAGTATATTAGTGGCTTATCACATGTAGGTATCAGAATCTCAGATCAGAAGGATAAATTACTTTGGATGCATAATTCAAAAAATGGTGAAGTTTCAGAAAAACTGGCATATGATCTTATTGCTTCATTACACTTGGATACATTAATTGTATGGAAATATAATAAACTATGGAATTGGCACATACCGATCAATCTCAAATGCTTTATCTGGATATGTGTAGAGAACCGCATTAGAACTTGGGAAAATTTGATAAAAAAAATGGATGGATTGGCCCTAATCATTGTTGTTTATGCAAGTTGGAGACTGAAACAGTGGACCATATTTTTTTTACCTGCCCTTTTTCTCTGACTCTAAGAGCCTCTCTCATCTCTCTATTTAATTTGAATATCAATGGGAAGGAACACACATTATTGGAAAATCTAAACTATTGGACTGAGTAAGACCGCGATCAACTTTATCTTCCTTTCTTAGATATCTGGAATGTATGGTTGTCCCACAACAAATGCATCTTTGAGGTTCTTGAACTGGATATAAGATCCCTTTGATTTATAACACTTGATCTTGTTAATTCCTATGTCGTTTCCTTCTCCAAAAAATCACAACAAGTTATCGACCCATCTCCTAATATCATTTACCCAACTAGGTTCTTTGATGGTGTTGCTACAACTAGTAATGGAGGTGCAAGCATCACTCTCTATATTAGCCATACATATTTCTTTCTTATAAAAATGGGTTGTGGGACCAACACTAATATGAGAGTTGAACTGCTAGCAATATGGACTCTATTGGTTTTTGTGGCCTCAATTGCTATTCCTGTGTTACACATTTATGGGGACTCCATTGTCATCATAAACTGCATAAATTTTTTCTCAAGACTTGCGTTCCTAGATCGGGAACATTGGTGTGCCCATATTACTGATATCAAGGACTCATTTCTCTCTATAAAATTCCAACATGTCTATAGGGAGCACAACATGAGTGTTGATGGCTTATCAAAGGAAGCATTTTCTCTAGAGTCGGGTCTTCTCTCATTCACGAGATTTTGTAAAGAAGAGGCTATTGGGGGAGGAACTTTTCAGCTCTTTTGAAGAGATCTTTGCAGTCATTGTTTGGCTTACTCATCTTTTTTTCATGAAAATTTTTGAGTTTGTTTTTTAGCCAAAGTTTATTTCTTTATTTCATTATTGAGTCGTTCTTGGTGTGCAGCCATTTGATCCTTTTGGTTGGGGGAATTTCCTCTTCTCCAAGTGCTTCCTTAGATAATATTTCAGCATTTATTGTGTGCTTTCCATGGACAAGAATGATTGGAATCAGAAGAGAATGATGCAGGGTCCTTCTTTCTTGATTTCTGGTCATGTTGGATTTTGGGAGATGTAGCATCCTACTTATTGTTGATGTATTTGTAACTTTGGAATGTATTCATTTGTATATCTTATGTATTGTACGCTGATGTTCCTATCAAGAAGTATTTGTAATGTAAACAAGTCATGTAAATTCATTGAGGTTAACCATCCATTTTAAGTTGGGGCAATAGTCCCCACAATTGAGTTAAGGTTAACCCTCCTTGTTGATCGGAGGGAAAATTCCCCACATTTGTGGGGCACTAAGGTTATTAGACTCTCTTAGAGAAGTCATCCCTGGTAAGCAATTGTTAAGTGAGGCTGACTTGTTGGAGTGGACATTAAGTGAATGAAATAATATAAATAGAGAGTGAGCCTCTCTATTTATTACACACACTCACTCACTGGGGCACATGAGTGAGAGAGGAAATGCTAGCACAAGTGAGAGAGATCAAGTTGGTGGAGATCATCTTTATTTTTTGTGGGTTTTACTTTTTCTATTGGTGTTCATTCTATCTCTGAGGAAGTTGTAGGGTTTTCTCCTTTATGGTTTCCCCAAGGAAAATTCTTAGCGTCTCTTGTCTCTTGTGATTATTGTTGTACATGTTATTCTCTCAAATAAGATCCTAGATCATATTTCTTAAATGACAAAAATATAACATGGTATCAGAGCTAACCTGAGAAGAAGACACTGTGCAGCTACAGAAGCTAGGGCTTCTTACTTTTTGGGTCTCTCTCCACAATCCATTAGCAAAAGAAGGCTAGGATGAACCTCCATTGAAGGACGCATCTTTCTGTCGAAGCAGAATTTGATTCCGGGCATTTTCAGTTTTTGGTGCGCGAAATTAGGGATTTTTACATAAGAGTAATTTTTGAGTGAGCCTGGCATAGGATTTCTCTCCTCATGAAAATTGAATTTTAGAGACCCGGGTCGATATTTTTGGTTGGGTAAACCCTAATTTGACCCTGGAAAATACTAAAACTGATAAGTTTTGGAACATTTGATATATCTTGGGATTGAAGAAGTCTCAAGGGATGAAATTTTCATAGGCCAATGATAAAATCCTGATGTATCTTGTGTAAATAATTCAGCCTCATATTTGATATAATATAGGAGATATGATTCCTCCAAATCAGGGTTCTAGCCTCTTCCAGAATTGATCCCTAAACAGGACACCTAGGGAGAATTGCAATATCGTGAGCTACAAAGATCCAAATGAAATTTATCAAGATGTTTCAGATAGAGCACGAATTGTATTTTCTGTGGTAAAAGTTTTAGACCCTGATAATCAAACAGTGACATGTGGCAGTCCGTACAAGTTCTCTATGCTGAACGGTCTTGAAATAAGTCACCTTGGGAAAACTCTCATACGTCCCAATTGGTGAAACCAATTTTGGTCAAACCTATGATGTTGGAAATAGGACAGACGATCTTACCTTAGTATGAAATTTCAGACACAGAGGAGCAGTAATTTTAGAGATACCGTAGAAACAGTATCAGGCATTTCTGTAAAAGAAATTGGAAAAATAGGGCTTCCTGTTCCAGGAGCTTCCCTCCACTATTTTCAGAAAAGGAGTAAATTGGACAGCTCGCCTTGAAGAGTTCTATCTTTCTATCCAATTAGATCTGAAATATTCCAAGTTGTGAAAATTAGGGTTTCTCTGACAAACCCTAGAATAGCCAGCTCCGGAACCAGGACGGACACCTCAAATCGGTAAGATCTAATCTTTTTCTATTTACATTTGAGGTTCTCATTTCAAAATGAATAATCACACTTGCTTCATGACAAGCTTGGTGAAGCTGAAATCTTCCAAGCATTGAAGTATAGGATTTCATTGGTTCTTGAAGAAAATGAATTGGACCCCTACATAAGTGGAGAGGTTCTAGTCCCAGAGGAAGATGAGGCTAAAAGCATTACACAAGAAGAACTTGGTCAAGGCCAAGAATATCATTGTTGAGTCAATCAAGGATCACCTTATACCACAAGTGTCTTCCCTAAATACACCTGAAGAAATGTTTGATTCCTTGACCAAGATATTTGAAGGGAAGAACATAAATCAAAAGATGACTCTGAGAAACCAATTGAAGAATGTAAAGATCCAGAATGCGGAGACCATCCAGTCTTACTTTACAAGGGTCTCTCAGATCAAGGAACAACTTGAAGCTGTAGATGAAGAAGTAGAGAATGCAAACATTGTGATAACCGCCTTGAATGGCCTCCCAAGATCATGGGATTCATTCATTCAAGGAATGTGTGCCCGAAGGAAGTGATTACTTTTAGCATACTCTGGTAAGAGTATGCACAAGAAAAATATCGACCCATAATAAGAGAAAAGAAGATGGGATCAACTAAAGATCAAGATTTCACGATTCAAACAACATACCTCAAGTGATGAGGAATATGAAGAACTCAATTCTTGAAGAACCTCTTATCCATCATAATCATTTGGATAAGAAATGATGCTGTTACGAATGAAGAAGATGATGAAGCTTCAAGGAGTTTACCCACGAAACAAATAAATATAAGTATTCAATTGTCATTTTTATGATTTTGTTTTGCTATGCATTTGTTTATATTCAATTGATGAGTTATGCATGATAAAATGTTTGCATTAATGACAGTATACTCCTAATATGCATGTGATGGGTAAGTAGCTTATACAACTCTCCAATTTAGAACAAAGAACAAAGAACTCCATAATCAGTTGAAAGAAAGGATGGATGTAACAAATATTGTTGGACTCTACCAATATATGATCATAAACAAAAATCCGCCGAATACTAAATAACTCAAGTGCATGTCCTATTGCTATTAAATGGTACATAAGATGAATATTTAAATAGAACCTTTAGAAGTCAGGGAAGATATCAATTGTACTAACCATACTTCCATCTGCATCAATAACTTGCATATGCTCATCAACCGGGACATCACCTCTTTGAGTAACTACATTAATCTAAATCAACAAACAAATGGAAGCTCATAAAAAATCCAATCCTGCGAGGTGTTTTTAGCATGGAAAGCAGCACCCACAAATAATCATATGGCTGTGAACAATATTTATATCTTACAGCCTTGCAAATTTTATCATACATAGAGTAGAAAGAGACCAACTTCTCATTAAGAAAGGAACATTTACATTCTCAAGTCCAAGGATTTTTGTAAAGTGTGCTCATCCTGTAGCAATAAGTACTTCATCTGCTTGCATAAAACACAAGGCAAATTAAGACAATGCCAAGTGTTGGTACCTTGCTGTTGCCATCAATTTAAGCTGTACACATTGAAGATTCTGGAAAATCAAGATGAAAAAGGGAGTACCTTGGTTTGGTGAACACCTGTCTTGAAAAGCAAGGTTGGCTTTACCTTCCTGCTCCAAATGTCATTCTCCTTTAGAGGCGCATGCATGCTTTAAAAATTATAGCATGCATGTGCTATCCTTATAAGCAGGGTTATCTTTAGCTTTTTCCATATTTAGAACATGCCTTTCTGATCTTTAGTTAGTTGGTATTGTATGTTTAGATGGGGCACATGGATCAAGAAATATCCATAATTAGGTGGGGCATTACCTCCAAGAAAGAAGATGCATCTAGTCTCCTTTAGTGTGTGCTCTAATTTAGGCAACATTGTCTATACAGGGAGGGCTAGGTTGGGGTTAGGGTTTCTTCTCTTATTTGAGGCACAACACTAGATGGGTTATGGGTTTCTTCTACTAATCTAGGCATGCCATTGGAGAAGTTATCTTTGTAAACCATATAGTTCTTCATACTCTATAAAAGAAAGGCATGGCGAGTGTGTGAGACATTCAGTTTTGAGCTATTGGTTTTGTAACTTCTTATCTGAGTAATAAATTTATGTATGATCTAGTGTTGCTATCTACATGATGTTACAATTTCCAGAATTCTAATATTTATGCAGATCAACACATAACGATCCATTGTTGGGAGTTTTTCCATTTAATGCAGTGTTTGCACTAGAGAGTATAGTGTAGGTCTCTGAGTCTAAACAGTGCACTGTTTTGAGAGGTGTTTAGTCAGTTTTAGTAAGGGTTTTTCTCACTAGGATTGTAGAGCTATGTATCATGAATTAAATTCCAACATCAAGTGTGCTTATGACACCGAAGTTTTTGTGCAGGATGGTGATGTGATTCAGTGTTCAGATACCTACCTATAAGCATATGGATAAATGGAAGATTGGATATAAGGATAAGAGGAGTGCACATGCTAAAATGTCTACTAAATCATTAGCTCATCCAAAAATAGAAGAACAAAAGCTACAGAGCATGACTGCACTAGTGCTGCCTTCTCCAAAGAAGCAAGATGTTTCAAATTTAGCTTCAAGGAAATTCAATTCAATCAGCACACCTCCTATCAAGGCTTATGTTGCACAAAAGGGTGACGTATAGCAATATGAATACAAGTCAAAGGGCATCAGGGTGACTAAATATTGTGCGACCCCAGCAAATAAAAATAGCAGAGGCCTTAAGAAATATCATGGGAAGTTTGTCTCAGAGAATTTTAAGGGGAAAAGGTTAAAAAAACAAAGGAATCAAATTTCCTCAAGAGGGGAAAGGTTTAACAACCTTCTCTTGGAATAAAAAGGTTTAGAATGAAACAACAAGAGCATCATTTTTCTATGAAGGAGAAGGTTGAAGGGAACTCTCCTATGGAGTTTCTATAATGTTGAAGGATTCCACTAACCTAAGGAGGAAAAAGGCATTCCCTTGACCTAGGAGTGAGGAATAAGAGAACTACACTCACCAACTAAGAGGCAAGATGACCTTTAAGAGGGAAGGGACCTAAAAGGACAAACCATAGGAAACAAGCCAACTCATTACAAAGCAATGCTCACTAAGATAAGGAAATTAGGCCAAATAGGTGTAGAGCAGCCACTTGATTTTGGGCAAACTAAAAAACAAGGAAGAGGGTAAGGCGCACATGAGGCACACTAAGCATATAAGGGTTATAGCTTAGTTTACTATGGTTATACATAAAGTATTTCATATTGGTTAATAATTTATCAACCTCAAAATAAATTGAGCAAATATAGAGGTGAAGCAAGTAAAGGAAAGTAAAGGCATTGGTTTATTTCCTCATTTAGTTTATGTGCCCACTTAGACTACTTAAACCAGAAATTTGAAAATGAGGAATAATGACCAAAAATCAGTTTTTACATTTACGAAGTGAAAAAAAAACTTGTAAGCAATTATGGTTTGTTGTAAATTCCTTTGGTGAGAAAACAAGAAAGAAGGATCACTTGAATTGTGGATATGCCTCCTTAAACTTGGGTGAAAACCATTAACTAGGTAAGATCTAAACTAGCAATGCTTCTTGTATTATCGAACTGAAAAGCGAACATCAATCAACCAAATCCAACACGGTTAGACCTCCTTGCATGCTTAAAACTTCTTATCCTCTTGCACCAAGAGGAAATTCCACCACGCAAGTAGGGGGAGGAAATTCTTTTTCGTCTCCTTCTTTTCTCTATATCATTTGTCCGCAAGTATACAAAACAAGAAAAAGGAAATGGAAGGGAATGGGCTTTTGGTAATGGAAATATGACTTTTTTGTAGAATATGTCATATTCTAATTGCTGGTTTTTCCCGTCATCTATCACAAAATGTGTTTTCTAGTTTATTTTTTCAATTTTCATATGTAAGATATATTGCTTTAGGGTTTATTAAGGTTGGGTAGGTTTAGAAAAGCGTTCCTTTTTCTGTTGCTTTTTTAAATTCTTTTGAGCCAAAAATTTAAGAAAAAATTAAAAGACTGGAAACTGCGAGCAATTTCCAAAGGGCTGTCAAGAAAGGCCTTTGATGGTTTCTGGACATGGCCAAAAAACGTGGAGGCTTTTCCCATGTTCTAGAATGTCCTAGAAATGGTTTCCAATATCCAAAGGCATTCTGGAAACTGGAAATGTATACCCGGCTGACTACAGATAGTTTCTAGATTTTAGTACTCTCATGCCATCCATTTTCCATTCTCTTTCCCATTCATGATATAAGAAAAATGTTGTATATCTTAAGTTCTAACAGTCTTGAAACTGAAGGTGATTTTCCACATGGGAAGATGTCTTCAATTTTTATGGAAAGGCCTATGTGTTTTCCACCAAAGGCTGATAAATATCATTTGTGAAGTATCCTACTGAGTGATGAAGTTTCCCTACCTCCCTCTAAACGAAATCATCGAGCTCAGGAAGCTATGTCTGCATGTGTTGCAGATGCCTCAACTACTTAAGTGAAGCCAGCGGCAACTGGTGTGACTGGACAGGATGATGCATATAATATTTCTGAAGATGAAAAATCATATACTAAATGCTTTGATTATGACAAGAAGTCAGTTAAGGGAAATGAGGAATGTATCAAAGTAGACACATTGATCCAAAAAAAAGCAATAGAAACAGGAGGTAGTAAGAAACATGTGGTGTCTTCAGATTCATATCAATCCTTTATAAGGTTTTCTTCAGAACCTTCTAAATGGGTAGAGGAGAAGCAGATGGATCCATGGTTTAAAGATTCAATGTCCTCTAAGCATATGGATAAATGGCAGATTGGAGATAAGGATGAGAGGAGTGCACATGCTAAAAGGTCTACTGAATCATTGGCTGATCCAAAAATGGAAGAACAAAAGCTACAGAGCATGACTGCACCAGTGCTGCCTTCTCCAAAGAAGCAATATGTTTCAAATTTAGCTTCAAGGCAAGTCAATTCAATTAGCACACCTCCTATCAAGGCTTATGTTGCACAAAAAGGGTGAGGCTGCTCAATATGAATACAAGTCAAAGGGAATTAGGGTGAATAAATCTTGTGCAACCCCAACAAAGAAAAATAGCAGAGCCCTTAAGAAAGATCATGGGTATTTTGGCAAGAAAAGAGGAGTAATCAGTAAATGCCTTCAAAAAACATCAACTAAATGGAAACTACCAGGACACAAATTATAAACACAAGTCAAAGAAAGAAAACCCTAATAGTAAAATCCAGGTTTCTTGATAAGGGCCCATACAACCGACACTCCAAAATGGCTTCAAAGGGCCATTTTTCCTACAACCATGTACACTTTAAGCTTCCAGGTGTAAATATTGTTTTCAACCCCCCACGCCTCTCTAAGCTTTCTCACTACCTCTCCATTCAGAAGCTCAACTCCCTTCTCTCTCATAGTGGCCATCATAGAAGAAGAATCATACAATCTAAAGAATTTATCTATCATGTATATTCATCTTCATTACCATGGGATTACCTTGCTAGTCTGTATCTTGACGGAGCTTTCTTATTGATGCTCAGTTTCTCTCTCATACAGTGAATGATCACTGGTTTCTAATCATAGTAATAGAGTAAAGGGAGCATCCTACAAACAACCGGTCCGCTTCGAACCCATTAACCTCTTATGTCTATTCATCTATGATTTACACCCTTTCATTTCTTCTGTATACCTATCCTTCTGCAATAGTGAGGTCGAATGAAATTCCCCAATCTCTGCAACTACACTCAAGTGTCAAGAGATTTAGCCAAGGCATTCATAAGAAATTATTCTATAGCCTGTTGAGGGCGTTGTTCCTTTATGTGATATCTCTCCAAGGATACATCATTAAAACCTAAATAAAAACACAATAGGAAGATCTATGTTACCATGGGATTACCCTCGCTACTCTAACCATTTTCTAGCACCTGCTCGAAGGGGAAGGGCAGAGTCCTGTATCCCTTTAAAAAATGATGAAGTTTCAGGGTCCAGTAAGGCATGCTCAGTTCCAATATGCCCTTACACAGTGCATCCACATCAAGATGATTAGTCCAAAATGCATTGTAAATGAAAAAGGATCTTCAACCATACCTGGTGGACGAGGTTTCCATGGTCGTCTCTGGCCGCTAAAACAAATTTTCCCGGTCTCCTCATTTTCCTATAGTAAAACTACTTGTGCTATCACATGGTGTTTTGTTCATGCTCAATGGATATCCATGCGTGCCAAGAAAACTAGGACTGATGCGTTCCCTGTGCTCCCTCCACTCTTGTGCTCCCTCTGCTAGGAAAACCATTTGCATCTGGTAAGGATTTGCAATAAAAAAGGCCCCAATGTATTGGGGTATTTATATAAAAAATAATATAAGCTCTTATACCCTTATTATATGGTCAATATATTGGTTTTTAAATTTTTTATTTTTAACCCTCAATATGAACTAACACGATATCATATTGGTCCCGAAGTGACGCCTTCGTGGGAGACGTCGGCCAATAAATATTATTTCAAAAATTTATTAATTTAGAAAATGAAAAAACTGTAGAGAAGAGAAAATTTGGCCCTTGTACGGACAGATTAATATAGAATGGCTCTTGGGGTACATAAAAATTGGATACTAAACAAGTGTTGCATGGCAGCAGAATCCTGTTGAGGTTGGTAGGAAAAATGTAGGACAACAATAGAGAGCAAGTGGGACTATGAATAAGTAGTGGCTGTGATCACGAAACCGCGATGGCTATGACAGAAGAGATAGGTGATGAATACTAAGGCTTATATATTCTTTTAAAACCCACATTTAATAACATAATATAAAAATTATATACCCATAACCTTCGATAGCTTAATTCAAATTATTTTAAAACTAACCTAATAAACATTAAATATATATAATATAAGTGGGAAGCATTGTATGATAGAACCTTCCTTAGTTCCAATTCCAATTCAGGCCCTATGGCAGTTAGTCATTTTAGTTCCATAGTCTGACTAAAATGACTAAAATCAGGGAAGGGGATTTTAGTCATTTTTTTAGTCATTAATTTTATCTGCATTGGATGATAGAACCTTCCTTTGAATGCATTTCTAAAACGAACCATATATTTGAATGCAATTCTCTGTTCAAAGTTGTGACATGGCCATTTTGTCATTTTAGTCATTTTAGTTCCATATCCTGACTAAAATGACTAAAATCAGGGAAGGGGATTTTAGCCTGATTTTAGTCATTTTAGTTCCAATTCCCTTCAGGCCCTATGGCATGTTTACGCCTTCCACTATGACTCCCCACGTGGAATGCGTTGCTTCTTCAATGGAATATAAGAGCCTCACCAAGACCTGGGTCTCGTATTTTGGTGTGTAGTTATATTTACAAGTACAAAGTTCAAGGTTCATGAAGAATTGTTCAAAACCTACCATTAGTACAGCATTATAACATAGGGTATGTTTTTGAGGAAGGATAGAGGCAGGGTAGAGCAGACAGTAAGAGTAAGAGAGGGTCTGACCTAGCTAATTTAAAGAAAAAAAATCTAAACCTTGCTGAATTAGAGATTGAATAGTCTCTTAGTAAGGGGTGATGTGTTGGTGAGTGAGTGTAGCGCTAAGGCCTTATATTTCTTTTATCTTAGGCATCGATTTTGGAAAGTGATGCTAAGAAGTCCCCAAGATGGCCAAGGGATATCTGACAATCCTACACGACATTGGTAATGTCCCGGTGCAACTTAGGGACATCCCCTGTGCAGTGTTAGATCTTAAAATATAGGCTCATCTGAAAATGGTTATCTCTTGTATTTAGATCCATAAAAATAAGTCTATATCCATAGATAACAAACTTGGAAAAATACAAAGGATTAAAATGGCTGGATAAAAGGAAACAAAAGTTGTAAATGCCATATTAGCAAGAGGTAAAACAAAATTATTAAAAGAAAATTACTAATATCCAACAACAAAAGAAGACAAAACTCACCCTTGGCCTCTGAAGGAACCAAAAATGTGCTTCCCTCTGAAGTACTCTGAAATCCTTGCACCTTTGGGCTAGAAGCATTATTAGATAGTCCATTAATATTCAATAATTCATGTCCATTTGTGCGTTCCAAAACATCTTGTCCATTTGCCCACTCCCTCTGCAATTGCCTAGACGATGCGAAATTGGGAGTGGAATAATGGCTTGATCTTTCTCTAGAACCTTCTAACCTTGCAAATACAAATCTTAACTGCTTGCTATTTTGAGACTTCCATGAACTTGATATTTCCTTTGACAGCCATTGCATTTATCAGTCTCAACAAGGAGAAAATTTGCTAAATTGTGAGGACTATTTAATACACTATCATCTGATTCAAAATTCAAAGACAATATGTTTGAAATTATATTGTTTTCTCCAACATATGAGCCATTCATATAAACTTCTGGGCCAAAGATATTTTAATTATGTACATTGACTTATGATATTAAAACCCTTGATGGCTACAAACAAAAGAGGGTGAAAAATAGATGGAAGGCTATGATTCCACAAGTGAAGGAAGTTAAATTGGGCTAAGGGAAGAGTACCTTAGCAAGTTGTTTAACTTAAGTCCTTAGCCTTAATTGTAAACCTTAGTTAGTGAATTTATCCAAAATCCCTAAACCATGAGTATGGGAGTTGATTTATTTAATCATTGTTTATCAACCTAATCTTGGGGGATTAAAAGGGGGAAACGTGGGATACTCATGAAGATAGCGTGGAGGTTTCTCAACATGCAAATATAACGTTTGCAATTTGAGCTTAGAGGGGATTTTAGCCATCATTTCTTGTTGGTACCAAATTAATTGGTGAAAAAGGGGAAGTACAGTTACCTTATGAACTATATTTTCATGCATGTTGATGCAATTGCATAGGAAATTGATACTAATGGTTGTTGGGTTTGTTAGAAGAGAAAAGTTAGCCTATAGATGAGAATCCCTAAAGTCCCAATAGTGAGATTCCCTGGCCGGATAATGCTGAAGCACTGAAAGGAATTGGGATAACTTGAGGGACCTGCTTGCAAAGAAGCAGATCCCATTCCCAGTGTTGTGCGCAGTGAGGGGGGAGTGTGTTGTTTGATAGGGATAGTAGTAGAGAGTGTTTTGGCACCAAAGAGTTTTCTGACCTGTGGGTTGAGCAAAACACCCTAGGATCTTCACCATTGTGGAACGATAGCCTCAACTTGAATGTGTCCTTTGCCATAAAAAGATTTAAAAGTGTGATAGATTGCCCCAAGTTTAGGAGGACTGTCCTTCATTTGCAACCAGTTGTAGGAATATTTCCATAAAGATAAGCGTTTTGAATGTTTTGAAATGCCATGTTTTATAGTTCTGTTATGCATTGATTATTTTCAAAATTGTCACACTTGTGTGTGTGTGAAATTAAATTATCATAATTATGGATGTATGCAGGGTAGATCTTCATCCATGTTATAAGATTGAAAAATAAATAATTAAGGTTGTTGTAGTTTCCTTTTGCTATTAGTATCTACACTCAACTATTAAAAATGATATTGGTATCAGATGACAAATTCTACTGTAGAATTAAGGTACCACATAGGCTTTACAATGGGTAGAGGTTATTGGGTACATGGCAAGAATAGTTTGTTTATGATCCTATTATTTATGAATTGCTCATATGTTCTCAATCATAATCTATCTACGTGAGAAACCTCTACAACAACTCTTTAAAATAGATAACCCAAACTTACTACTTAGTACCTAATACTATACAATGACTAACATAAGTCCAATCCATCATTGGACTATGATGTATTACTCTAATCATATTTCCTACATCCCCCTTAGTACAGACATAGTCCAAGATGTGGTAGAGAGAAGCTTTTTGCAGTTGAAAATAGCGTCTATATCTGCGGTAGGTAGGCTGAAATTTTTAGCCAACATTGACTCTCATTCGGTTGTAAAGTCAATGGTCAAACATGTTAACATATATGCCTTTTTTTGTTAGGTTATTTGAAATGGTTAACATAGAAAACATAAACATATGCTTGTTTTCAAGCAAACATGGTTGTGAGTCTCACTCTGAAACAGCAAGGGCTGCAAAATGCATTTTGTATTGAATTGGAGACTTCAAGGCAAAAAACTAATTTTGGTATATATCCACATGAAAATCCTTTCTGGAAACATAGATATGCAGGAAATATCTCTAACCAATGGCAAAGTAAGCATAAGACCCAACTCATATATAGTATATGATGTTTGACTCCAATCATTTTGCAATATGCATTTATTATAACATGTGTACATACCAAAAAGTCATGAGTTCTTTCTACATATCCAAGAAATTGCATGGGAAGGGAAGAAATTACCATTGGCATAATGATCAGAAACTCCAAAGATATTACAATGCACTGATGCACCTCCTAGATCCTCTGCAGATATTTCTTCTCCAGTTGCAGCCTACCACAAGTATTACTCTTTAGGATGAACATAAGTTAAAACCCAATAGAAATGCCTCACATTACAAGACTTGATCAATCAGATAATTCTTGTATAAAAGCAAACGTGAACATCAGATGATATAGTGAATTTAGACAAACCTTGACAAGAGGAGGTCCAGCTAAAAAAATAGTGCCATTGCCTTTGACAAGAACACTTTCATCTTCCATTGCAGGAATATAAGCTCCTCCAGCAGTGCAAGAACCTAATACCAAAGCAATCTGTGGAATTCTTGCAGCTGACATTAGTGACTGATTGTAAAATATTCTTCCAAAATTCTCTCTACCGGGAAAGAATTCTGCTTGTCTTGGAAGATTATCACCACCACTATCAACAAGATATATGCAAGGTAGATTGCACTGTGCAGCAATTTCTTGTGCACGAAGATGCTTCTTAACAGTAATAGGATAATAAGTCCCACATTTGACAGTAGGGTCATTGGCTACAAACAAACACAACCTTCTATTAACTGGACCTATTCCTGTCACAATTCCTCCAGAGGGTAAGGGCTCCTCATACAAATCATGTCCTGCAAGATTTATAATGTGATTGTGTTAGAAATGGAACCTTTTCCTTCAAACGCAAGTGTCTTCGAAGTTTGAACTGATTACAAAATTTTTGAAACAAAATGACAACTGTCCAACAAACCAATGAACCTGGCATCAAATCTTCTTGACATGAAACTTCAAGCCCCTACACTTGGTAGTTCCAAACAAGATCAGGAAAATAAGAAAAAAGTTGAGAGACCATCATTGGCACTCGAACATGAGAAAAATGAAGTTTAGCTTTAGAAACTTAAGTTTAACAATTTTCAATATACATAACAACTCTATAACAACTCTTCTTCCTTAGATTTCTTGTTTATGAGGGTTGGGTTAAAAAGCATTGTCTTCTGAACAGGTTCTGCAGATTTTTACAGCTGTGATGAAAACCACTACAAAACACTTTGGGATATACATGATTGCATTCTGTAAAGAGATTAGATTCATATTTTAGATTAATAAGGATATTGAATAGAAATTTATTCAAATGTTTAGTACCCAATCTAAGTCTTCACTATCCAATTGTTTACACAGTACTTGATGTTGGGATGGGGTAAGAGTTGGACTTGAATAACTTCTGGACACCTATGTACAATATGTAAAAGCTAAGATAACCCTAAAAATGAGAAGAACAAGAGAAATACCTAGAAGGATCAAACCTTTGAGTTGTTGCAATTCTTAATTCGTTGACATAGAGGCTTTGTTGCTTGTAATGATGTCTAAAAATACAATAGTTAAATCACCAGAAACACAAATCAAAATCCATCATACACCACCCATATTTTGAGTTGCAACTTCTATAGGTTCAGATTTAGATTCAAAATAATATGAAAAAAATGGATGGGATAAATGATCATATTGTGGAATCATCAATGTCCATTGTCAAACTGAAGATGCATGCCCGAAACATCTCCAAAATCTGTCTCGGACATCTCTGAAATCTACTTGGAATGTCTCCAAACTCTGCCTGGAAGTCCCAAAATCTATTGGGGACGTTTTGGATATGGCCAACAAGTCCCCAAGTCCCCAGTGAAATCCCCAATAGACTAGGAACATTTCATAGGGGTCCCCAAGTCCCCAGGACGCAATGAAGGTATGGGTTTTTTTAGGGGCGCCAAGTCCCTGTGCAACATAGGAAATTGTTAAGGGACTTGACACTAATAGTGAAGACATAGTACAGGCATCTACTGCTATTTTTTTTGCTGTTGTATCTATTGTTTTGATGAGTTTTCAGATATGGTTTAGGCATAAGAAGTTTCCCTAGAGGGCTGAAAACTCATAGGACTGTTTAGTATCTTCCCCCCGTGAATTGTCAGGAAGTTAAGGCTGTTTTGAGGTGAAGTATCGTACTTCTGCTACTGTTTGGTACTTTAATTTTAAAAAGTCCTAGGGCCAAGATTTGGGAAACCTTCTAGGAAGAAGGTGGAATTTTTGTTTAGCATTGAAGTGCGAATTCCAAGAAATTTCCAACATTCACACCTATACTTTATCAGTAAAATCAATTTATTTACCTACTTTTCACACCAGATTTCCTAGGCAGAAGTAGTCTAGCCTTGGGGTTAGGTCACCAATCTAAAAAAACAAATGATCATTCTCAAAGTGATTTAGTTAAAAAGCATGAAGGGGACAGGTCATCTACCCACTAGAGAAATGGATCAAAATAAAGCAGAACAGAATTTCAAGGAGTTGAAATGAAAGAAGCAATTCAAACATAAAACCTGACCCCTGCAAAACCACTGAACTATGTCAAAAGGTTAACTTTGGGACCAAGCATATCTTGTCAAGCAATTCTTAAAAGTAGAACCAAAATCAGTGGCAATGCAAGACGTTAAATAGTGGATTGGTATACTTTGGACTAACCAAATAATTCTATATTTAAAGTCCAATAATAAGAACATCTATTTTATCTATTTTATTGACAATGGTACCTCTTCACTGCAGCAATAGTCAATGTCCAAGCAAAACTAGAAAAATGAGGAAAGGAATGGAAATTATGATCAAATTAACAGTAGTCTCTGCTTCTCTAGTGAAACCCTCATTTTTCAAGTATCTGGATAGTAACTGAGTAATTTTATCTTTAAAATCCAATAAGACCATCTATTTTATGAACAGCAGTACTTCTTTGCTACAACAATATCCAATTCCCAAGGAAATCCTTTAAAATGAGGAAATAAATGGAAATTGTGATCAAATTAACAGAAGCCTCTGTTTTTATAGTGAAAAACTCAACTTCATGTAAAGTTTCATTACATAAATCAAATTCATGCCATGGTGAGTCTTTACCTGTAGCATGAGATTCACAGGACCCTTGCTTGCATTGTATGGGAACTCTCCTATACCACATTCAAAAATGGAAAGTCCTAGGCTCCAGATATCTGCTGGGAATGAATAATATTCATTGCCGATTCTCTCTGGTGACATGTATGTGACTGTACCAACAAATGTACCACACTGCATCCACCATGGTAAAATCAAGTCGCAGTTAACAGTAAACAATCTTCCCATATGAAGTATTTGTAGTTAATCTGCTGCTGAAAAATGCATTCCGTTGACAGTTCATTGAATAAGACTTTCTATCAAACCAGTTAACTACCTTATAGCTCAAAACTGAATTTCCCTCGCAGATATCCACATTATATATTAAAATTTATGTTCTGTAATCATACTTGAATAGTTTTTTGTGAAACATCAGCTTAAACATTGAAACAAACTAAATACCATTTTGCAACAGTGTTCTCCAAACCAACACTAATGCCAAAATCTATAATTTTTGGCTCTCCATTCATATTTATAAGCAGATTAGCAGGCTTTATGTCTCTATGCACCAGATGCCTTATGCATTGTAAATAGTCCAATCCCTACAAATACAACAACAAATCGTTCTCCATCAGTCATGGAAATAGATAAGCAAAGAAGCATCACAAGGTTGATTAAATCAAAAACAGAATTCCCTTGCCACAGAAGCCACAATCAAAATTATCTTACATGTAAAATTTTGTGTGTGATAACAGAAAGAATTGGCTCAGGAATGCACTTCTTTGATTGAACAAGGTCTCTAAGTGAGCCTCCATCCACATATTTCAAAGCAATGCTGATTTGTCCAGATGCAGGAGTGTAAAAAGCCCCATGAAACTCCACTAAGCCATTCACATGTGGTGCCTCACATAGTGTTCGTATCTCATTTAATAGCTGGGGCCGTTTTTCCTGCAAATTTATGAAATTCGTTACTAAACCAATAATAGTAGAAAAGCTGTACTCTCAGTTTTAAACATTAACTTTCAACACTTCGAAATTAAATATATTAATTCTCTGGTGAAGCAATACACTTTATGTAGTTCAAACTCCAGTAAAATATAGTAATTCCTTGGTGAAGTAAAAACTAATAGAACCATTATGAAATGCACTGAAAATGGGACTTATGCCGGAGGAGGATCGATCAAAACTCCTTGGACTTGTTTCAGGGACTTCTTTTCTAAAACAACAATTATGAAATACACTGAAAATGGGACTTATGCCAGAGTAGGATCGATCAAAACTCCTTGGACTTGTTTCAGGAACTTTTTTCTAATAGAAACATTATGAAATGCACTGAAAATGGGAGTTATGCCAGAGTAGGATCAATCAAAACTCCTTAGACTTTTTTCTAATAGAACCATTATGAAATGCACTGAAAATGGGACTTATGCCGGAGTAGGATCAATCAAAACTCCTTGGACTATTTTCAAGGACTTTTTTCTTGTAGAACCATTATGAAATGCACTGAAAATGGGACTTTTTCTAATAGAACCATGAAATGCACTGAAAATTGAACCCTGGGCTCAAAACTCCTCAAACGTGTTTCAAAGACTTTCAAAAAAAATCCATTAAAAAATACACTGATAATTGAACCTAGAATAGTTGTGATAAACACCCACCCACTTGCCCCTGTACCATTGCCGAGAGCAAAATACAATACTTATTTTATTTACCCAAAAGATCAAATAATAGCCTGAATGACCATCACCAAAGCCAAGCCAATTCGGTCAATAAATAAATGATGGGTCTGCTTGTATTCGATCCAACCAATAGGGAGGGCGTTCCCACGCACAATCCTGATGTGAAAGTCTTCCTGCTTTGCTAGGTCCTCAAGCAATCAGGCACTTGCATAGAGTATGATTGTATAAACATGTATACAAGCTTAATACATAAGAGTGAGTTAAATCATCCACTGAAAGTGAATTAGGTTAACTTGGCCCGTGTGGAACAGATCGAAAATAGTGCCTTTATAAATTCTTGAGAGCTAAAGGTGGTTTACATTGCGGTTAAGGATCAAACATGCTATTTTTTATGTTATGCCAATCCCAATTAAAATCAAATTGAAAATGCAGTAACCGTCTCCCTTTAGTTTGTCTTAGTGCCTTTCACCGTTCTAATTAAGTTGTACAGGCAAAGAGAAAAAAGGTACATAAAATATGTCAAATTCAACCCTCTTGGCATTTGTTGTAATCTCACAGATCACATAAGGTTACCAATAATACATACAAAAATATACAGAAATATACACAGATACAAGAGAGAAGAACAGATAGGATGAACAGATTATATTATTCTCAATAAATCGTACAAAGCCAAGAACTGAACTGAGTTCTTGTGAGGCTCAATAGACTAATATATACAGGTTACAAACAGTTACAATCATAACTACCTGTCGGTTCACCGAACCGACACGACTATTAGTTAACAGACTCTAATCACTGTGTTTACTCAGCCGACCGACTTAGTCGGCTGATCGACTAAGTCGGCTGATCGACTAAGTCGGTCCCTCGACTTAGTCGGCTGATCGACTAAGTTGGTCTTCGTTCAAGTCGACTTATGTCGACTTGCTCCTTCTACATCTCCCCCACAAACAAAACATTTCTTCGTCCCGAAGAAAGAGGGAGGTACCAAAATTGAAATCCTGTCGAACCCTTCAGACTTGCTCCTGTTGAGGACTATGTAGGCGGATGGTCGGCCGTCGCTAAACGCATACTTCAACGATGGCTGGAGCTGTGATGGCCAATTGATGCTAAAAGTCGGTCCAGCTCTGTAATGACTTCTCGATATCGATGGTCAAGGTAGTGAGACTTGACAGGATCAACATCTTTTCAGACATGGATTTTTCTGCTATGTATTCCATGGTCGGGCCCAAGATTTGATTTTGCTCGTCTGCAGCCTGGAGGAGTCTCTTTATGTGGGGACAGAGGTTGTCAACTTTCTCCATGTTAGGTAGAGCCTGTTGAACCCACTGATGGGCCTCACGTTCTAATTTCTGCAGCTTGTTGGTTTCCATGACAATCTGCTCTTCGACGGTCTGCCTTAGTTCATCTTCTGTAGACTTCCGAGCTTCTAGAGCTTGGATGCCTTGTCTGGTTTGTCGTGTCTGCTGGTATACCTGTCCATAGTGTGTCGGCCAATCTCTGAGTACTTCCTCAGTGACAATAGATTCCTCCATATGGTCCTGTAAGACCTTGTATGCCTCTGAAAATGCAGTGTGTTGGGCCAACAACAGTCGGGCAGTTTCTTCCTTCTGTTCTGCTTTAGTCTCTTGGAGGTGTGTCTGGATGGTCGATACCATCCCTTCAAATATCTGATATGCCCTCTCCAAAGGTCGATCTGTGGCTACTTTGACAGGGCCTGGAACAATGGATTGAGCAAGAGACCTGCATTTGTCGAGGAACTCGACTTCTTCTGTCTCCTTATCCTTGAGTTGTTTCCTTAGTCTGGTCGTCCTCCTCTTCGACTCTTTTGCTAGGGTGTTGAGTAATTGGCCAACCTCTGCGTCGGTCAACGAGCTTGCATCCCGTAAGCTAATCCTTAGCTGAGCGGGTCTAGGAAGAGGTTCTGTTGTCTTCTTTGCTTGCTCTGTTGGTTTGTCGTGAGGACCTGCAGAAGTGGAAGGTGGATCAGAGGTCGAAGGGGTTTGTGTCGGAGGGGTTGGTTCAGTGGTCGGGGGTTTTTGTGTTTGGGGAGGTGGTATGTCCACCTCCGGCTGTGATGATGATGGTGTTTTTGGTTGTGAATCAGGCGGTGGTGATGATGGTGGTGAAGGTGGGGATGGTGGGTTTCCTGATCCTGGTGGTGAAGGGGAAGAACTGTGGTCGGAAGACATAATTTCTTCTTGCGGTCGGTAGTCAGTGAAGGTCTGTTCAATGCCTAATACATCGCCACCTTCTCGAACCCTTGTAAATACGTTTGTTGGGTGGGCATATGTCTTTTTGCTTGCTTTTAGGGGATTTGTTGTCCTGATTGTCTGTGCCGATTTGAACAGTGCAGGCAGTGTTGCAAAGAAGGCTTTAAGCTCATAGTCCGAGCTTGCCCTGGCTCTGAGTGCCTCAGGGATAACTCTTTCAAAGACTTCGGGGGAAACGTCGGCCTGCTGCACTAGTGCTTTCTCCTTGACTATTTTAGTCAGAGATGGAGGGGGAGGATTCGTCACCAGGTCGACCACATCTTCAGACAGTGGTGTTGTTTTGGCCTTCTTTGGCCGACCTTCCGGTGCTCCTGCTTCAACAAAACGTTGAAACTGAGTTTCAACAGTTACCTTAATAGGCCGGGCGTCTTCGACAATGTCGAGTGCTGATGCTGCTAGTTCCTCTTCGTCGTCGGTGGAATCAGCAAGGACAAGCTTACGCTTACCTTTGCCTTGCTGACATTTCTGGAGTTTGATGTTCCTTCTGGCAATGGCTATCTCCTTCGCCAGTTTCTTGATAATGCTCCGAGACACAGCATATTCAGGGTTGTCTTCCTCGACTTCCCCTGTCGGGGTCTGCAGAGGGTCGGCAGCTGCTGACTGTTGTATTGTTGGGGTCAGGGGAACTATCTGTTGCACTGCTGGGAGTGTTTGTACTGGTGTTTGCTGTTGTTGTTCAGTCGATGGGAGGTCAACTACTGGTGCAGTCGGGTGCTTCACTGTTAAGTGCACCCAACCAGGAGTTCCAGTCGGAGTATCCTGCGTCACAAAGGTGCTAATATACAAGTGCAGCTCGTAATCTTCCTCCTTCTCCTGGTCGGTCAGAGGTTCGACTATAGAGAAGTCGACCTGTTTTGCAGCCTCCGGGACTTGAATTTTGGTTTTTGCTTGTCTAGACAGCTCCTGAAAGATCTGGTCGACTGTGGGATAGTAGTCTAGGTCCCTGGCATTTGAATCCTGAGTGTTTGAGGACCATACTGATGTATGGTCGAGCTCCAGCTAGATGTGTGAGTCGGCTGGGAGGTTTCGTCGGATGTTCTGGGGCACCCTCCACCTTGTCGTTCGCAGCTTAAGCTGCTGGAACCAGTTTTCCAGAAATACCTAGCCTTGGTTTAGTTCATGCACAGTTCCTTTTTGGGAAAAGGGTTTGAACCTGTGCATCTCAAATCTAGTCGGCTCTCGAAAGACGGGACTGCCTTCCGGGCATATATAGTACATAACAATCCAAATGATTAAGGAGGGGAATTTGATAATACCTCTTGTTTCATGACAGCGCTCGCATATGGTTTTGACCAAGTCTGCAAGGTAGTCTGCCCATCTGAAGATTCGTCCGTCGGTTGCAATTTTTTCGACGGCGTCCAGCATTTCCAATTTGAGGTCACTGCTGCGACCAGCCAAGGTGAGAGTAATGGCGATGATTTTCGCCACGATCTATGGTGTTCGGGCATCGATCTGACTGATCATCAAACCCTTGGAGTTTTTACCCGACGTCGAACCTGTAAGGCGTTCGACTAGCCCTTCCTTGATACCAATGGGGACCGGGTCACCCTGGTTTGACAAACCAGTAAGTCGGGAGATAACATCTCCAGTGATGTCGACCGGTCGGTCAAAGTAAAATCGGTCGTTGTGGTAACGACTGATAATGAATTTGACCGCGGCTTCCTTCGTACCGGTGAAGCTGGCCATGAGAGGTGCGTTTGCATAAGCATATATGGTGCTATGCTTAACTTTCTCAGCCTCCTGGGTGATGCGTCGGTCTTCAAATGCCCATTCTTGAATATCCGTCCACAGCTTTTGAAACGGACCCTCCTGGACTTTCGCGTTTTGGATTCGTTTTAGTCGCTGGAGTAAGGGTGATTTTGCTGCCTGAAGTTCTTGGGCCTTAGCCGTAGCTCTAGTGCGTTTGGGTGCCATGGTTTCTGACTGAACAGAATGGTCGGAATTCTTACAAGGTTCGCAAATTTCAATCGACTGGGAGTTCGAATGCTCTGTAGGTACGTGGTGTGGTGAATGAACTGTGGAATGTCCATTATTTATAGGTGCGGGTGGGGTGGATTGGAGAACTGGGTGAATGAATGGCGGACTTGACAGTCCAACTGCAACACTCGAGTGCGATTTCGTGAATCTGGGGCGGGGCTCGAGACCATTAATGCGGGATGGGATGCTCCAGGTCGACGGTCGGTGTCGGTGGTGAGAATGGTCGACATGGTCGGTCGATGAAGATGGTCGATGGAAATGAAGTCGGTTGTCGAAGGGGTGAGTGGCTGTCATGATGGTTGTTTTATGAGTGTATTGTGTTGATTTGTGGACTATTTCTAACTTTTTATGTTGGTTTTGGTGTCAGTTAGGACCTTTATATGATTTTTATTTTTATTTTTATTTTTATTTTTTTTAAGGCCCTGTACCGTTTAAGTCGGGCTCCATTGACAAGCTTCCGAAATACTTGACCCTGCAATGTTTTTAGTCGGACTGAACCATTGGGGTTTATTTCTTCGACAACATAGGGTCCCATCCATTCTGTGTGTAATTTCTTCGGCTTTCCTTTTACTTGACTGTTATAGAGCAAAGCACGGTCACCGACCGATAAGTTCTTGTTCCTGATGTTACGGTCGTGCCATGATTTCTACTGTTGTTTGTGAATTTCCTGGTGGTGAATAGCCATAACTCTATGTTCTTCCAGCTTACTGAGTTGGAATATCGATCCTTTCTTGCATGCTCGATATCGACATGTAGTAGTTGTGCAACTATAGGTGTCTGTTGTCTGAAGTGTAGAGGGACGACTGCTTCCTGTCCATATACCAGTCGAGAGGGTGTTTGATCGGTCAACCGTTTGTAGGCTATCCTGTATGCCCATAAAACTGCAGGAATCTTCTCATCCCAGTCATCTTTGTCAGCACTGCATATTTTAGTCAGTCCTTTTGTCAGTGTTTTATTGAAAGCTTCAATTGCACCATTCGACTGAGGGTGGTATGTTGTACTACGTCGGTGGTCGATGTGAATATTGTTGGTTAGATTTTTGATAGTTTTGTTAACAAAGTGTGATCCTTGGTCGCTGATCAAGGTGAGTGGACATCCAAATCTCGTGATGATGTTTTAATATATGAACTTAGCAGCTATCTCACTTGAACAGGTCTCGACAGGTTCTGCTTCTGCCCATTTCGTGACATATTCCACTGCAGTGATGATGTATCTTGCACCTGATCGTCGGGCTGGGACAAGGAATGGTCCTATGAAATCTATAGCCCAAATTTCAAATGTGAGACTAGGGTTTACAGAAATCAGGGGCATTTCTGTACTGGGCAGAGGTCGACCGAGTCGTTGACATCTATCACATCGACTGACAAAGTTTTTACAATCTTTGTGAAGTGTCGGCCACCATAATCCAGACTGTTGGATTTTCTTGGCAGTCGTGTCAGCCTGAAAATGTCCTCCTGCTGGTCCATAATGTGTTTCGTGCATGATTTTCTCTCGTTCATGGTCGAGTACACATCTTCTAAGAACATCATCTAACCCCATTTTGTATAGAAATCCATTGATGAGACTGTATGGAGCAGCCTTCATAGCTAGGATTTGCTTCTTCTTAGTGTTCAGACCTTCTGGTGCCTGACCTGTCTCTAAGAACTGAGCAATCTCCTCCAGTTCTTCTGGTACCGCCTCTACACGAAATAGATGTGCATCCGGCAAGTCGTCGTCGACTCCGGTCGGTTCTTCTCCTGTGTCGATTCGGGATAGGTGATCAGGTCCGACATTAAGCTTTCCTGG
>LPNX011223506.1:39991-57542 GCA_001517045.1 Pseudotsuga menziesii | reverse complement strand
CGGCTGAATTGCTGTCGACAAGTATCTTTGGAATGCCCGGCTGTTGAACAGTTAGTGCACCAGACTTCTTGGTTCTTCAGGGTCAGCTCTTTCAAGGACTTCTACATGTTTTCCAGCTGCTCCTCCAAACGGTGGTCGGTCGGATAGGCAGGGATATCCTCATCCATTTCGACTTGTAGAGCTTTTGTCAGCGCATATTCATACGACTTGAAATTTTCCAGACTGATGTGTCGGTGAAATTTCTGTGAGAGCCCTGTAAGGAACCATTGAATCAGTAATTGTTCGTCAATAGTATAATCTAACTGGCTCAATAGATCCTTCCATATTTTATCATAATCGTGGACTGTTTCTCCTGGCTTCTGTGATGTCGTTTTCAGCTTCTTAGCGGCCAGATGTTTGGCATCTGGGGTCTTAAAAAATGATAGGAATTGCGCTTTTATCTCTGATTTTGTTGCTCTAGGCTGCCGTTCAGAAAATGTCATATACCATGTGAGAGCTCTTTTCCTTAGGGCTCTCGCGAACTAGGCCATCTGGCGTTCTTCTTCTGTGACCTTGTTGGCCTCCCATATTGATTCACAGACGAACCAATGTCGTCTGGGGTCTTCATCGCCCTCATAAAGGGGAATCTGAGCAGATCCGTGACCCATGTCGGAGTCACTGTCACTACTCTCTAAAGTTGGCAGGGTGGGTGGTTTGGGTGGGGTTGTAAAGGGTGGGGTTGTTGAGTCAGTCGAATCTGTCGGGGTGACGATGGGGTTTTGGTCGACGGAACTTGTGCTTCCGTCGGGTGTCGACTCTTTCTCGTCGAATAGCGGATTGTTGATAATTTGTCTTCTTAATGACCCACTGTCACTTTGCGTGCTCAGGTCTGACTCTTGTGTATCTTCTGAAGTTGTATGTGGCAGGGGGGGTGCTCCTTCATGTGTCGGCAGGAGCAAGGGGATACTACGAAAGGAGGGGGCCGTTTGAAAGGGCACCCAATTCCCTTCGATCGGTCGACGTATTACAAGATGTCGACCCGGATATGGTTCGTCGCCTAGTCGGCTCCAGAGTGTAATGTCTCCAGCTCTTAGTCGAAGGTCATCTTCTATAATAGTTTGTATTCTGGTACACGGACTTACTGTGGAAAGGGTTACTCCTTCGTCGGGAACAAGTAGTTGGAGAGCTTCTGGCTGCTCTATCCACATTTCGTCATCTTTAGGGGACCCCTCCTCTTCTTCGCCTTCTCTGCATCGGTCATGACCCGACTCTGGCGGTACGTCATCATGGTCGGTCTCCCTAGGGTTTCTCTGCGGCTCTTTCTCGTCTGGCTTCCCTTCTCTGCTGTCTTTCGTCCCTTTCAATTCTCTTAATGTCCGACATACTTTCGTACAAGACTATGCCTTCAGGTCCTCGTCAGTCGATTGTTCATTACTGGCGACTAAAACTCTGGTCAACTAGAATCCACTATGCTCTAGGTCTGACACACGACCAGCTACCCCCCCATGGCCTACCCAACGCTTTTTAGAAAGCTCGGATAGTGTCTACTTACTCAGGAAGTATTCCCACTCCCTTTCAGCAATAAATTTTTCCCACTTCTTTTGCTTCTCCACCCAGTTAGTATTTGAGGGTGGTTCACGTAATAGTGGTCGAGCTTCGACAATATGGCCTGCACCTTTTTCTATTAAAAACTTGAACAGCAAAGTCGGCAAGGAACACAAGAATTGATCAGTAAATTCTGTGAAAAATTTCTGTCGGACAGTTTCCACAGAAGTCCTGTTTTCGACTGCTTGTTGCTCACAGAAGTCGTCGGCTATCTTTTCGAACCACTCCGATAGATTTGTACGTCCTCCTTGGATCAGTTTCTGGAGTAACTGTTCTTCTTTAGTCTTGTCTGGTTTTCTCATCCAAGACCTGCTTCAACAGGTGTGGGACGGATTCGACAAACTTTTCGTGAGTCTCAGTGAAAAATCTGGCTTTTGCTTCTGCGACGGTCAATCTGTTCCTTCTTGCGTAATTTTGTAGATAGTTAGCAATTTTTCGCTCCCACCAGTCCTTTATCTCCTGTTCTGGTATCATATGTGAGCATATATTCCAGTTATGTACTATCGGCAACGGAACCAATGTTGTAGTCTCACAGATCACATAAGGTTACCAATAATACATACAAAAATATACAGAAATATACACAGATACAAGAGAGAAGAACAGATAGGATGAACAGATTATATTATTCTCAATAAATCGTACAAAGCCAAGAACTGAACTGAGTTCTTGTGAGGCTCAACAGCCTAATATATATAGGTTACAAACAGTTACAATCATAACTACCTGTCGGTTCACCGAACCGACACGACTATTAGTTAACAGACTCTAATCACTGTGTTTACTCAGCCGACCGACTTATTCGGCTGATCGACTAAGTCGGTCTTCATTCAAGTCGACTTATGTCGACTTGCTCCTTCTACAGCATTGCAGTGAAAGAAACACAGCATAGGTTTGAAACTCGCGGGAGCATAATTAGCTAAAGATGCCGATGGACCGTGACCCAGACGTTTAATCGGATTTTGATATATATATATATATGTGTGTGTGTGTGTGTGTGTGTGTGTTTCTATCTGGGAACTATCGGTTCTCGCCGGAATATAGAGAGAGAGATGCCATGAAATCTCATATAAATTCCGCTGATAAAGATGAAATAGAAAGCATTGCACAATGATTATTTACAGACCTCCAAGTCGAGAGGCCATGGAAGAGCTCTCTGCTGTAGGAGAAAGCACCCTTATGAAGCCATGAATAAGTGTCTACAGCCACATTGTCTCCCGCCAACTCCTTCACATGAATGGGGTTCATCACAGATTTCAGTGCTGGCAAAAGCCCCTGAATCCCCATCTCCTGCAACCAATGCCCCCACGGTCAAATGAAAAGGCTTCCGATCTAGACGTGAAAGCACCCCATCCCAAAGAAGCAGCAGCCATTGCGTCTGGAGCTCCGAGGTCTTGACCTCATCCTAGTCGGCTATTCGATTCTCATTGAGAGCGTGCCAACAAAATTTATCAGTTCAATGGGGCCAATTCTTCGAACGTTTGGCTTGTCTGTTGGGGTTGAACTTCACAGAAATAACAGGGTTTATGTTAGTTCTGTTGATTGCCCAGGACCATCGGGCCATTTGATTGTGTTTCAAATGTTGCAATTGCCAACACTTCTAGCGGATCGCCAATGTTAAGACTTTATTGTCTTGTATGTGTGTAGACTTCTAAATTGATAAGGCTAGTACATAGTTTGTGGTCGGATGGGGATAGAGCATGCATGGGACATGGTTAAGGTGGTTAAGGTTAAGAGATAGTTATACAATGGAACATAGGTTAGATTTATATATATATATATATATTAGTTATTTATGCTTAACTAGAAATTGTACCTGGGGTGCAATAAAAGAACGCCGTGTTGTAAGCTAAGCAAGGAGATGTGGGCATATACAACAAGAAAGACAATTTGAAGTGTTGAACCACAAATTTAAGTAAATAAAATCTTATGGTTGATACAATAATGTAAAACATTATATTCTTCACATAATTGGCCATTACATTATCAGAATTTCAAAAGTAATCATGAAAAATATTTTTATTTTTTGTAGCTCATTGTAGATGCAAAATTTTTATGGATCTATCTACTAAATAAATAAAAATAATTCATTATTGATAAAGGTTAGGGAGTAAAATATTATATCAAGATTAACTTTGCAGAAATTATGATAAATGATTTTGATAAAAGCTGCTTGCAGTCAAAGGTGAAGTAAGTGATTTTTCGTTATAATTGAACATGCAGTCTATGGTTATGATGAAAAAGAAGGATTGTGTTTGTCCACCTATCGAGTGTAACCATGGAAACCTTTGATGCTAAGACCATAATCTAAATGCTCATGGAAAGTGAGAGCCATCAATCATTTGTTAGTTTCTCACTACTCCTCATTCCACAACCCACTCCTCTCCGGCGTCAAAATATGCAATTAGTCAAATTTGCAGTGTTTTAGAGTGTGAGCATAATATGTCTGTCGTTGAACGCATTCACATGGAGAAGAGAAACTACTCAGAATAACAATGGTTGAATGATCTTGTCTTCATGCATCGCAGCCTTCCACTTATGCACAACCAGTTGTTGAACAAAATCCTTGATGCATATCCCATTGTCTAGATGCAATTGATCCCTTCTTGGAGTTGATAGTGGAAATTTTGCCATAGAATTTGATGATGATTATTTTTGGGGGATGGGTGTGAAGGATGATCCAATAGTATCACGGTATATAAGAGTGAGGAATCTCATGCCTTCCCAACACCTTGGTGTTTTGAAATTGTGTGCGTGTGTGTATGTTGAAGTGTCTTGATTTTATGGTCTACATGTCTAGTGTTCAACATTTGTATCCCTATGTAAGGGGACTTCATACATATTATATTTGATGTATTCATTATTACATGCTGAATATTATGTTGAGTCTCTTTTTCTTTTCAACCATTTTGTAGAAGTGTATGTAGAAACTTTATATGGTATGAGATTCAAGCACAATGATGGTATCTAAGAAGCTAGAGCTAGGCACTATGACATCTGAGAGTCATATTGGGTTTTACAAGTTATTATATGCACATTAACACATGGATCCAAAATTTGAGGGACATAACAAATAAGTGTGTGAAGCAAAATATCACACATGTAACAAAACAAATGACCAATACATGCAACACAAGCACCCAACGACAAAATTTATAAAGGAGTCAAGCCAAGATATATTTATTTAATATTTAAAAAATGTTTAATATATTCATCATCGTGGTTGAAATGCATAATTATGGGGAAACATGCTCATATATATCATTAAGAATGGCAGCCTTGCTGATTTGTTGAGTGTGCATTTGAAACATATAGGTTCCAAACTTACTTATAGAGGGGAAAACAAAGGCAATCACACAAGAATGTGTTATTAAACGCTAGTCTAGGAAACAACATCATTGTGTGGATAGTAGTGACAACATTAAACAAATATTAGACATAAACAAGGCATATTGATTTGCACTTGTTTAGTGGAAGTCCCACCAAATCTATGCGGATTGTTACATTGGAAGAAGCTTGGTTCAACAAAAACCCTTGGATGACTCACTTGATAGTCCATGGTTATAGTTTATGCTTTAAACCTAGATTGTATATTGTTTGTGGCTTGTGGTGTTTATTTACAAGATAAATCTGATTACTAATTATTATTGCAATGGCAATTATCTTGCACTAGATGCCATATACATATGATCGTGGAGATGGAACCTGGGCAAAGACAACCCCAGCTGGCCACCCCAAGTACCCACCTACTCATTCCCCTCATTAAAGCCATTAAAAATACATATGATCATGGAGATGGATCTTGGGTGAAGACAACCCCATATACCATTAATGGCATATAACAACCGTGTAAAATACAAAGTGGATGTTAGGATAGAAACAATATTATATACAAATTGTTTCTTGACACAGTACGCATGTGTGGGATAGACATCGGGTATATAGAATGGACACCCCATATTAAGGAAGCCATGGTATGCAGGACTTGTCCTTCAACACGATATTCAAAAAACAAAATTTTTCTCCTGAATATATGAATGGTCTCTGTTACCAAAAAAGGTCTGCAACACAGATCTGCTTTGAGATAGAGATGGGGTGCACCGTGCACTAAGTATGGAGGATGCCCCACCAAACACCAGATGTAAGCAACAAACAGAGATGAAATATGAAAACAAGACTAGATTGCAACCCCACTTTTAAGAAAAAAATAGAAAACATCATCAAAATACCATTATGCTATACATGTGTCCTTTTATAAAACAACGTGCATTATTGATTACAACAACAAATACCAGGAGGTGCGCTCTGCTAAACTTTAAAAAAAAATACCAAAAAACAATACATATCATTAACTTACACTGTAAGTATCACACCATATGTTTCCTTTCTTGCTTTTGATTTGCATTCCTTCAAATCTTTTTCACTTAAAAAAAATAGGTCTATCAATATTTACCAAATTAACAATTCTATTTTGTTATATTTTTTTCAAATTTATTGATTTCCACTCATATTTAAAACTAAAACTAAAACAAAATTTAGTAGGTGACTGATTTCTCAACTTGTACTTCAATCATCACATAATTTAAAAATAAAAATACGTGTTAACATTCCACCTTATAACCATGTACCTTTTACACGTTCGATTGTACCGTTTACACGTGCAAAGTTCTATTTATAGTTTATTTTAAACGAGAAGCAAGCTTGCCTCACTGCCTTGTATTAAAATCCATTAAACCAGAATTCACTAAATCGGTCTCATATTTCACAGATCATGATGTCAGATTCAAGTGACTAAAAGCCTTCCTTGGAAAATTTCTTTCCTCACTGTCATCATATGATAGGATGGTGACATCACAAAATTACAGACACACAGAAAAAGAAAGAAGTGTGCAATCGAGTGCTTCCTCCACTATTTCCATTCCATTCTTGTGTTCCATCACTTTTTCAGACTCCACCTCTAAACTTACACGAATTATAATTCAACAACCCACCAACTAATCCCATGCGTTTTTCTACCAAGTGTTCGCATGCGTTTCTATGCAGAGCGTGCGAATATCCCCACGTATAAAGAAAGACTGCATAAACCGCCATACCACATCCTGAAAATTCTTCCGTTCAAGTATCGTATACCTAATCAGATGGGGTTTCTTTACTGGGATTTTCTACTTATTTTTCTGATCGACAGAGATGGGATATCATGCAATTCACCTCCTCCGCCTATGAAATGCAGGATTAACAATTCCACCGATTGCACAGTGACCAAAGCTTATGGAATCTTCCCAGACCGGGCGACCTGCCAAGCCCAGGCGATGGTATTTCCTTCATCGAAAGAAGAGGTGGTGGAGGCAGTGGAAGAGGGCAGTAAAAAGAATCAGAAGATGTGGGTGGTTACCACATGCTCTCACTCCATACCGAAGCTGGTCTGTGCGGGAGGGGAGTCCGGAGTTCTGATAAGCACTCGGGAGTTGAAGCGCATAGTTGGAGTGGATATAGCGTCCATGACGATTACTGTGGAGAGCGGAGCATCACTGAGGGAGCTTATAGATGTCATTGCCGAACATGGTTTGGCTCTGCCTCACTCGCCTTATTGGGAGGGGCTTACCATAGGAGGGATTCTCAGCACTGGGGCTCATGGAAGCTCTCTCTTGAATAAGGGAAGTGCAGTTCATGAATATGTTGTTGGTATGAGATTGGTGGTACCTACGCCAGCTCCGAGTTACGCCAGTGTTGTGAGCTTCAATGAATCCCATCGAGATCTGGATGCTGCTAAGGTTTCTCTCGGCCTTCTTGGAGTGATTTCTCAGGTATGCTTTTCTTTGCTCGCTCCTTGACAATAACAACTGTTGGGGGCACTGAAGCTCCTTTTAAACCTAACTTGATGGGTTATTGTTTGGAACCTAAAGTGAGATACTCCCAGCCTAGAGGCATTCCTTCTTGATGATATGGCTCACACTTTGCCTGTAATATTCTAAGGCTTACCCTGTCTAAGTTTCAAAAAGCAAAGCATGGCGTTCCTCTGCGTTTCCTGAAAACATTGCAATCCTTTCATTCTCGTGCAGATCTGAAGGTATTTTCTTTGTTAAAATCTCATCCCTAGCACATGAAATTCCTCTATTTATTAAGTGAATTCGATGCTTTCCTAAGAAATCTACTTTAAACAATTGGTGAAGGTATTTTCTCTGTTAAATTCTCATCCCTCGTACATGAAATATCTCTCTTTATTTATTTAATTCGATGTTTTCTTTAAATAGGAAAACCAGGTCAAGCATGTGAGGAGTTTGTGTGCATTGATAGTTGGGAACTTGGGATGATCATTTGCTAAATTTCAGCATGTATGTCATTTTGCTTATGTCTTGGTTTGTTTTGTAACAATTGTATGCATATTAAAAGTTACTATTCTAACAGAAGATATATTTGGGCTTACTTTGTGTGGACAGAAAATACTCGCAGGATTCCTTTTCAGACATCGACTTACCAGGGTTCGAACCGAGATTGTTTTGTCATCTTCCAGAATGGGCATGGAGCTCCCGTGGACACCCATTATGAGTTCAGATGCCAGCGAGGATCTGCACATTGCCGTGAGCTTCAGTTAAGAAACAAAAAGGAAAAATAATGAAGAAACAGCTTAAACGTGTCGAATACTCGACAATATGGAAAGAGATCTTAAACGTGATGCTCCGGCTAACCTGGTTTCGTCATGGCAGAAGAAAATATGCAACTTGCCATCGGCAGATCTCGCGACATAGAAATAGGCGGTTGTCTGTTCTGTCATATTTTTCTGGGCTAAGACCAGCAATCCAAACGGTCTGAAAACGCCTCTACGGGCTGCTCCTCCTCCAGTGCTGCAGCTGTAGACTGCTTCTGGTTCTGCATTTTGCTCTCGGCCATGGCTGCATCTTCATTCGCATAACCACCGCCATCATTTCTCGATTCTTGTTGTTTCTGATGCTCCTGAGTCTTCGGCTCATTCTGTTGTTTGTTCTGAGCGACCTCCCACAACTCTGCACGCTTCCCATATTCTAGCAGCTTCTTCAACAAGACATCAAAAGAAGTTAGAAGGTAGATGAAGAAGTCGGAAGGTAGATGAAGAGATGAACATAAATCAGGAATGAAGGAGCCAGATGACCCCAATCGTCGGATGAAAGCATCCTACGGCTGGGAAAAAAAATGCATTTATTTGGGGGAGTTGACTCCCATTTGTTAAACGCCTTACGGCGTAATTACATGTTATTTTTACGCCCATAGGCGTATATATGTTAGAATTTTGGGGTGGAAAACCATTTATGCTTTTTCATTTACCGACGAGAATGAGACAAGTGTACTGTCTAGATTGATTCTATCATATTCGTCCAAGATTAAACGAGAATGAGACAAGTGTACTGTCCAAATTGATTATATGAGCATTGTATAAAATTAATAATTAATAATTTCAAAAAAATAAAAAATAATTTAATTAACATGTGATAAGTAGAGTTAGTGATAATTGTAAAAATTGAAATTAATCTTCAACTATTCGATTATTAGATACAACTACTAGCTTAACTCTATCGATTATTAGATACAACTATTAGCTTAACACAAATGTGTCTAGAACTATTAGCTTGACTTCAACTCTAATCAAAGTTATATTGGATAACTATTACCTTAACTATTATATGCAACTATTATGTTAACTCCAATGATTTTACAACTATTAGCTTAACTACAACTCTAATTACTTATGGCTTAGTCCAAGTGCATTTGACATCTAGGAGTCTAGCTAATGTGCAGTCATGTAAGAGTCGAACTCCAAATAAAATAGTTCAAACTCTTAATAAATTCCTCTAAACTCCTGTGATAACTGCACTTAGTGGCATGGTATTGTGAAACTCATGTGACACTCGAACTCCACCTACCGATTGGGATTCCACTTAATGTGCATAAGGCTTAGTTGAACTCCATTTGGAAGCTAGAAGTCACGATAATTCATAGCTATTTTATTAACTACAATAGATTTATATTAGCTTAACTATTACATACAACTATTAGCTTAACTCCAATGATTTTACAACTATTAGCTTAACTTCAACTCTAATTACTTATGACTTAGTCCAACTGCATTTAGCATCTAGGAGTCTAGCTAATGTGCAGTCATGTAAGAGTCGAACTCCTAATAAAATAGTTTGAAATACTAATAAATTCCTCTGAACTCATGTGATAACTGCACTTAATAGCATGGTATTGTGCAACTCATGTGACACTCGAACTACACCTACCAACTGCGAGTTTAGTTAATGTGCATAAGGCTTAGTTAGGATAACTCAGAGCTCTTTTATTAACCACGATAGATTTATATTAACTTTTGAATTAACTATTAATCATTCGAACTCCTTATAAACAATTATAAAAAATAAAAAAAAATAGGTCATGTGATAACTAAACTTAATGGCATGGTAATGTGTAGTCCATGTGACAGTTGAACTCCATCTAGGAGCTCGAAGTCGAGTTAATTAGTCAAACTGCATTTTACTGTTGGGAGTTGAAGTAAAGTGCAGTTCATGTGATAGTATAATTCCTAATAAAATCCTCTGAACTCCTAATAAATTCCTCTTAACTCATGTGATAACTGCACTTAGTGGCATGGTAATGTGCAACTGATGTGACACTCGAACTCCACCTACCAATTGGGAGTCCAGCTAATGTGCATAAGGCTTAGTCCAACTCCATTTGGAAGCTAGAAGTCACGATAACTCTCGAAGCTCTTTTATTAACAACAATAGATTTATATTAACTTTTAAATTAACTATTAAATACAACTATTAGCTTAACTCCAACATGATGATACAACTATGATCTTAACTTCAACTATGAGCTTAACAACCACAACTTAAGTGGTTTTTATGTTAGGTTAAGTCTAATGATGATACAACTTTCACTTAACTTCAACTCCAATCACAAATTTTAATTGAACTGCAATGGTTGATATATTAAATTTTAAATTAACTATTAGATACAATTATTAGTTTAAATCCAATAATTCTACAACTATTAGCTTAACTTTAACTCTAATCGCAATTATATTGGATAACTATTAGATTAACTATTAGGTTAACTCCAATCATGATACGGCTATTAAATTAACTTCACTAGGTATATATTCCTCTTGGCGTATTCCAAACATATTAATCTTATTAATATGGTTGTTGCTAGTCTTATTATTCTTGTATGGCTAGAAGTATCAATAACTACCACTTATTTTTTATATTTTTTTTTATAATTGTTTATTTCGAATTTTGAACCACTACCATAGAATCAATCTCAATAGTACACTTGTCTCATCCTCATCCGTAGATGAAAAAGCATAGGCCTTAGTCCACTCCAATTCTCAAATAAAAAAGTTTTATAAAAAATTTTAATAATTCTTTTTAGGATTAATATAAAATTTAATTAATTTGTGTTTTATATAAATATAATAATTTGTGTTTTAAATAAATTTAAAATTTTTATTATTATTATATAATATTTGTTTTAATGGTATTTTTTGTAATAGTAGTATATATAATAAACTTGGATCGAGGTTGTTGGTCGAGAAGAGTTGTGCACATCGTGAATCAGGTGGGTGGTGACGTTAGATGCAAAATTTACCTCGTTGGTAATGCATAAATGAGGTTTAACTTGATAGTGATAAGGAGGGGTCATCACTGCATGACACATATCATATTTTTCAAGGTCACGCCTGTAAGAGGTCGAGGAATCAAAATATTTACCTAAAACTTTGAGATGGGTTTGGGTCTCTACCTTTAGTGCATATGGATATGAGACTAGTTTTGGGTCAACACCCTAGTTTAATTATAATTGAGTCTTTGATTGGTTAAAATATTGTTCTTGGTTTAAAATATTGTTATTGGATGAACTGTTACGATGTTTAAAGGAACTGAACTTGGTGAAGCTACGTGGACTGCTGCAGCTAGTTCGACGATCACAGATCATGATAGCTATAGTGATTTTAGAAAATCACCTTAGTATGGGACTTGAGACTCTTACATTGAAGGATCAACAACTAGCTATGATGCTTCCAGGTATCGATATGGTATTGGTTCTAGCTATACCTAATTCGTAATTGAAGGAACCTAATTTTCCTTTGGCATACGCTTAATGGTTTGTTTCAATGGTGTAGCAGGGATAAGGATGGTCAAGAGCAAATTCACGCAATTGATTTGTTGGATATCTGAAGATCGAGATACATTGCACCAATATTACTAATAGAAGTTAAACAATTTACAAATTTTACACTTCATTGTCACAATTGCAATTTTCCATGACACAATTACTAATGGCTAACATAAATGACTAATTCATATTCTTCTAGCTAGTCATTTTTATGTCGTGACTAAATTAGTCGTTTATGTTAGTCATTTTTAGCTCTATCACTTATTATCTAGTCATATTTGTTAACTGGTGACTAAATTAGTCGTTAATTTTAGTCGTTTATAGTTGGGTCAATCAAAATTGCTCATATTTAGTAGTAAATCACTTGAAAAACCTGTGGTGACTAGAATTTTTAGTCACGTAGTAGCTAATTCCTCATTTTCTACTAGCGAAAGCAAACCATGACAGATCTGTCATTAAAAATCAAATGCAGACTAAGTTAAAATGCTTACAATATGAAATCGCATACAAAGAATGTACCAGATTGGAATGTACCAGATTTGTAAAACACAAACAGTGTTTGAACCATATAGAAATAAATATCTCCAATTGATAATAATACAAGAAAAAATCATTCTGACAAATAAAAATGCAAACGCAGGCCTCATCATCGTTACTATTTGGTGGCCACTACATATCCTTGGTGGCTTGGTTGTTATCGACGCCCCTTGCAATATATTCAGGCATTCCACAACTCGGCCAGTGCACTTGAATTTCTAGGGGCAAGGCTTATTAGGTGTTGTCTACGTTGATAAACACACCGAGTAGGAAAATGGGTCAATGATTTGGCCTGGAATCTTGTGATTCTGTTTTTGCTAAAATTCACCTTCAAATCATCTGAAATTGCATATTTCTATTGCACAAGTTGATTCAACATACTTGAAAAGACTTACAACACTTGGATTATGCAATTTCAACAATTAGGATTTGCAATTCCATGAATTTTTTCTTGTTGAATCTTGGTAGAGACTCTTCAATTTGAGGTATTGTGAAAACTTTCCAGATAGAAAGAACCCTAATCATTGGTCCATTATCCTACTACTAGATAGTACTAACTAATATTAGCTCTTACACTAGTTTTTTGAATAACGATGATAATCAATCAACTCAAAAATTAACCAATAATAATTACTAACTAGATCATTACTATAATAGCTATTTTCACAGTCAATTTAACGAACTAAATTATGATAAATTTTTCCATTTTTTAAATAAATAGAAAATAACTATCTAACATCTATATTATAAAAAGTTTCACCATTTTCTTAAAAAAAACAAATTCAAAATCAATCTCAAAAAATGTTATTAACTATAACCATTGTTCCCACAGATAACAATTATATATATAAAAAAAACATAATTAGGTATTAGGTTTATCATACAAATAGTTATATATAAGAGTAACTAACACAATTAGATATATATGATACAAAATAGAAAAACAAAAAATTGGAAATATCGAGATGGTTGGACACCCAAGCAAAGTAAGGCATGTAACAATTTAGTATGGCTGAGGTAAATGACTAGGAGAAGGTAGACACGCACGTGGGTGAAACCTACAACAATTTGACCTCTTTGCTCTCTAATGAGTAACTTGATTTCTTGACTAGAAACAATCGAGACAAGGTATGACTATTATACTTTATGAGATCATTCTTCTGGTTCGAAAATTGCATCCATGGATTGAATTCAATGTAATCTACAGGTGAAAGAAAAAAATTGAGATCAAGGCGGCAAGATAGGATATAAGGTTTGGCAAGATTCACTTTTCATGGTTTCGGATTTCTAATTTGGGAAATCAGGAATCGGAGATCGGGAAACAAACATTCAGTCGAAAAAGATGTTGTGTTTCCAGTTTCCGAGATCTGGAATATCTAAAATCGGGAATTGGGAAAGCAGACAAAATTATTAACTAGAAATGACAATTCCAAATCGGAAATCGGGAAAGAAAACTTCAATTTTATCTAAAGCAAAACTTTCGGTTTTTGATACTCGAAAATCGGGAAAGTAGATAAATCATAAATCGAAAGAAATATTTTCGATATCTGATAAGCGAAAAGTCAGAAATCAAAAATCAGGGAAACACCAAATGACTTTAACAAAACCGAAGTTTTTTGGTTTCCGATACCGAGACGTTAATCAATTTATCAATTTGCCTTCCCCAGAAAGTGGAAAGGTAAATTGATAATAATTTATCAATTTATTAAATCACTAATTATTTTTTTCTAGATATTATTGGTCTATTTTTAAGTATTTTTATGAAGTGGTTACGCGAACTTCAACAAAATTATGATGAAACAATTTGCACTCCCACAATTTAAAACGAGTGGTATTTCTAAGTCTCATCAGTGGATCATTCATGAATATTATTAAAAACTTATTTTCTATTTTTTTTTTAATTTTAAATGGATTGCACTTTTATATATAGTATTGGTGAGCTTTAGGTGGCTGCTTTGTTACAAAACTAGGGGTATTTCTAAGTCTCATTGTTGATCATTCATAAATATTATTAAGAATAGATTTTCTACTTTTTGTTATATATATATATATATATATATATATATATATATATATATGTTGTGATATTGGTGAGCTTTAGGTGGCTAAACTCCCACCATTTGTTAAGTCTCATGTGGTGATCATTCATGAATATTATTAAAAACTTATTTTCTACTTTTTTATTTTATGATTTTAAGTATTTTATACTTTTAAATTTATATTTATATTTATTTATAATTTTGGTTGCATTGGTGAGCTTTAGGTAGTTGCTTCTTGTGGTATGTGAATATAATCAAAAATTTATGTTATTTTATTTTATTTTATTGATTATAAAAAAATTCAAATCAATTTGAGATAACATTATGTTAAATTTTTTTGGAATTTTATCATATTGAAATTTAAAAATTATTAATACTTTTAGGGAATGCTTAAATATTTTATAAAATTTAAATATATTAAAATGAAAAATACAAATGAGTTTAATAATTATAAGAGGATCATTGTTATTGTTTTTAAAACTTGCTTCATTTTTAGAAATAGATAAAATGGTGTATTTATATAAATATGTAATTGTTAAAATTTATTATTTATAATTTAGATTATGATAAAAAACAATTAAATTGATAAAAAAAATTATATTATGATCACATGTAAATGGGATAATCAATTATCAATTTATCTTTCTGCTTTCTGCATTGGAAAGTGGAAAGCGAAAAGATAAATTCATAATAAATTTATCAATTTGGAAGGGAGAAGGAGCCAAGAATGAAAAAACACGAAGAATGAAAAGCCTACCCATTCCGGCTATTGTTAATGAAAAGTTGACCGAATCAAAATTGATTATTTTTTAATAACGATGATAATGAATCAACTCAAAACTTAACCAATAATAATTACTATAATAACTATTTTCACAGTCAATTTAACGAACTAAATTATGATAATTTTTTCTATTTTTTAAATAAATAAAAAATAACTGTCTAACATCTATATTATAAAAAAAACACCATTTTCTTAAAAAAAAACAGATTCAAAGTCAATCTCAATAAATGTTATTAACCATAACCATTGTTTCCATGGATAACAATTATGTATATAAATAAAATACATAATTAGGTATTAGGTTTGTCTTCCAAATAGTTATATATAAGAGTAACTAACACATAATTAGATATATATGATACAAAATAGAAAAACAAAAAACTGTAAATATCCAGATGGTTGGACACCCAAGCAAAGTAAGGCACGCAACAATTTAGTATGGTCGAGGTAAATGACCAGGAGAAAAGTAAGGAACACAACGATTTAGTATGGCCGAGGTAAATGACCAGGTGAAGGGAGTCACCCATGTGGGTGAAACCTACACGAGTTTGACCTCTTTGTTATTTAAGGAGGAACGTGATTTCTTGACCAGAAACAACCGAGACAAGGTATGATTGTTATACTTTATGATATCATTCTTCTGGTTCAAAAATTGCATTCATGGATTGAATTCAATGTAATATATGGGTGAAAGAAAAAAACTGAGTTCAATGCAATATACAAGTCAAGGTTGGAGAACTGCAACGGAAATATGTGGGTCTGTACTTTTCTTCCCATTGGTGCCCTCAATGCAGGTATTTCACTCTCATTTTGTATGAAATCTATAAATCATTATTGAAGAAAGGGGACTTTGAGATCGTCTTCATTTCTATAGATAGTGATGAGAAGTAATTTGAGGAATACCACCACACCATACCATGGCTTTCCCTGCCATTTTTTGATGAAAAGACAAGGAAAAAGCTTATGAGGTTTTCCAGGTCGAAGGAATTCCGTGCCTGTTTCTTCTGGACAAAGAAGAGAAAGTTATAACCACCGAAGGTGTGGATATCATTGAAGGATATGGTAGTGAGGGATATCCATTCACTATTGAGAGACTTGATGAGCAAACAACAGGGGAAAAATTGATCAGTTAAATACACGTTCTGAAAACGCCCAGGCTTTATTCTGTTTGTTCGTATTATTTCCACGTAAGTTCTTCTTCCGCCAAGTCCATCCTTATTTTAAACTCACTCTGTGTTCTGTCTGATTGGTCTACCTCTAAATTTGGCAGATATTTTGGACTCTAAATTGGTATGGTTTTCCGGTTTTCGATACCCGGAGGTCGGAAATCGGAAATGTCGGAAATCCTATTGGAAAACATATGATTTCCGGAATCCAAAATTTCATAAATTGGAAATTGGGGAATCGAAATTTGAAATAAGTTTATTGCAGACCAAACTGTAAGAAAAAGAATCAGAGAGAAAATGAAGGCTATTGTAGGAAGCAAAATTTTCTCACCTCTGGAGGGGCGCAACCGGGTTCAGGGATGGAGAAAGTTTTGTAGTGGATCTGCTAAATTTGGCAGTGACCAAGGGACCTTCTGTTAAAATTTCTAAGGGAGTAGTAAGTCTAAAATCATCCCTTCCAAACGTCCAAAATATCTGAATCCTGCACACCCAAGTATAAAGGTTAATGAAATCTCTATAGATTATTCAAATCATTCATAAACGGTAAGAAACAAATAACAACAAATAATAGTTAATGGATTCTCTATAGAATATTCAAATAATTCATAAACCTTCTTATGCATTTCGATACGTAACGAATCTTGGTATTTATTATGGAGAGATATGCATAGATTTTACCATTTACCTTCATCTTTCTGCAAGGTAGAGTTTCTGCAATCCACATGTCGAAAGCGGAAAGCGAAAGGTAAATTGATAATCAATTTATCAATTTACCTTTCTACTTTCCGCTTTCCTCTTTCCCCATTAGAAATCGAAAGCAAAAAGATAAATTTATAATCAATTTATCAATTTATCTTTCTGCTTTCCGCATTGGAAAGCGGAAATAGGAAAGATAAAATGATAAATTGATTATCAATGGCCTTGGCCAGTAATGGCAATAAATGAATGCATATTGATCGAGAACATTTTCTAAGCACAAGCAAGAGAAAAATATTTTTGTTGGATTCATGACTCCTTCGCTATATTTTATTTGTCATTGGAATATGTATTTTATATTTTGTTATATTTAAATAATTTTTTTAAGAAATTACAAAATAAAACTTATATCATAACTAAAAAAAATTAATATAAACCTTAAAAAACATGTAAATTATAAACCATGGATAGCTATGGGTTAGCTTCTATCCATTGGGGAGTTAGTTTTTAAGGTAATTAAATTTTTTAATTTTTTTAATTTTGCTAATGTGAGTTTTCCTACATTGTCAAAAGTTTAAAATTTGACTATGTCCAAA
>LPNX011223506.1:6435-39862 GCA_001517045.1 Pseudotsuga menziesii | reverse complement strand
GGGGGGGGGGGGGGGGGGGGGGGGGGGGGGGGGGGGGAGATATGTTGATCCTTCAATCGAGGATGTCATTGATTTATTTAGTCATGAATTTCTTCAGTTAAAACCTAAATTGTAAGTCGGGTCAGTAGTACCCACAAAAGTATTATTAAAATGTAATTTCCAGTCTCCCAAGTTAAGTCAGAAAGGTTCAGTTGCGGAAAGATTCAATATTTTTACCCTCTTGGCGTTCCTTTGCACCTCTCGGTGCAAATGCTAGTTAAAATATATAGTATAATGTATGGTATAAATAAGATATAGTATAATATGTTTTTTCAACATTGTTTATAGCTAAAATTGACAAGAAATTAAATCAGGTGGGCGGAAACAATGTTAACAATGTTAGAAATTTACAGGGTTACATGTGCCATTGTCGTGGAAACTACACGTGGAGATAATTAAAATAACAATTAATGAGAGATAAATTAATAATAATACATATTCTATAAGTAAAAATATACCTTTGTTTTAAAAGTTTCATGTAGCGGTGGAATAAAGATTAATTGTGGAGTTAACAAGTGTTATCCAAAATTATGTAGCTCCTGTGTATAGTTAATAAATGAAACATTTCAATTTTATTTTATTAAGTAATAACTAAAGAAATTTTGAAATAAATTGTATTTAGTATTTTGAATTGTATTATTTTTATTTTTAGTATAATTGATCAAATTTATTATATAAATTTACATTTTGTTATAATTAAAATTTTCAATTTTATAAAGTTGAGATTGATTAAAATAGTTATTAAATTTTTGCTTCAAAATTGTACATTCATTGGTCAAGAGTAGACAAATATGCACCAAATTGAAGGATGCAAGAGAGTAATAAACTAAATGCCAAGTTTAGAGAAGAAGCATTTGCTAATGAGACCATACAATACATATAATTGTTTGAGGTATAGAGACAGTAATTGGTAATTCGTGCATGGTTATCAAATATTTGTCCTTTTTGGATTTTTCTCTACTGTACAACAACCTCTAGGATATCTCACTATGTAAATGGTGCATAAATCTCAATTGAATTCAAACTAAGCGTTTTGCATAAACTAGGATGTCGTAATATACAACTATGTGGGCAATACTGACCTTTGCTTCATGGAGTAGATCTTTGTGTTTTCATGGGAGATCGATCCTTTCTTCTTCCTATGGTGGTATGGTATGATGAGGCAGTGATACTTTATGCATTCCAACACTAAGAATAATGGATGACTCAATATCAATTGACACGGTTATGAACTTGCATGCTGGCTCTATGTGTCGTCCTGTGCTAGCTATACTTGTTAACAATGAGATTGATTCGTGTCTAGACCAAAAAAATTAAATATGACTTTTGGGTAAACCATGATATATTTAAAACATCTTGAATATGTGTCACTTGTGGATTAGTCCTCTGGTCAAAACAAAGTAAGTGAAAAAGGTTTGTTCTCTAAAAATACATGAAACGGGTTAATTAATCAACATAACTTGAGATTGTAAATTTAAACTAAAACCACCATAACAAAAGGTGAATGGCTAAAGCAACGCAATACCCACCAAGGTTAGAAATGTGTTATTGTTTAAATGCATGCATGTTGATGTGGTTGTTTGCAATGCATTTGCATGTGACAATCAACACAAATTATGAGTGATGGTAAAACACTCAGTATGTTTCTCTTCCCTTGGTGAAGTATCGCACACATCAAGGCCATGCCTGATTACCCATGTTTGTTGTTCTCGTCAGTTCTTTGGCTGGCCTTCTATGATTATTCAAAATAAATTGATGACAAAACTACAAATCACCTCAGAGAAAGCGTATTTATGGTGTGCTAACCTATGCAAAATGATGGAATAGCCTACCTGTTTATGCCAGAAATTGTTCCCAGACTACAAGAGAACAAGCCAACATAATCTCAAATATCTCAATAAAAAAAATAGGGTTCTTTAGGTTTTTTAAGGTTTTCTGGTTGAGAAGTTTGATGACAAGAGGGAATGCATTCATAAATCCAAATAAAAACTAAATTATAAGCATAGAAAAATTGAGATGCATAAAATAATAACCATGTATCCAACAGAAAACAACACTGAGGTTCATCCACAAATGGCAGGCACTGCAAGCATAAAAACTTTAAACCAGCAATGAAATGACCAACTGAGTAGCTAAAACAAGCTATAAATGAAGCCAGAGAACAAACTGAAGGGTAAATAGAGCATATATTTCTTAATCAGTCTTTCAAATACACATAAGAGTCATTTACTTAGCTTATGAACAAGTTTGAAGACCTCCTCTTACCAGCCAAAAAATCAAACCCTTAGTCCTCTTTGTGACATACATTAATACTATCTTTCAAAATTGGTTAAGGACTAAACCCTAACTTCTTTTCATCCTACTCATCGAACTAGTTTTATCCAAATAATAATTACAAAAATGAAATAACCTTCAAAAAATAACTAATAACTGATTGTGTTAACAAGTTTTACAGATCTTTAGCTGCTTCAGCTAACAAGGCTATCCCTTCTAGGGCTTGGGCCTTTCTTCTAACCTTTAGTTGATCTGCTTCCATATCTGCCATCTTTCTAGTGAGTTCTTCATTTTGCTGTTGTAAATCTTTGATGGTTTGTTTCAACATTGTAAATTGACACTTTGTATTCCTCTTCCTTTTCAATGCCTCTTTTGAGACTGCAATCAGCTCCTAATAGTGGCTATTCACCTAATCCAGATCCTCTCTGAGTCTTCTATTTGTCATGACCAAGCCATCATTTGTCTCCTGCATATATTGCACCTGATATTTATATTGTTTTACAGTTCTCTGTAAATTCTCTTTTTCTGAATCAAATGCTTTATTTCCTATTGTGCTTTGCATCTCATTTGGAAGCCATGGAATGTTTAGTCTCCTATAGATTTCTTCATCTTCTAGTAACAATTCTGTAGGAGTTTCAGAAAAACTTAGGTTTTCTTCTATCTCAGACTCACAGGGAACCTCTTCCTCAACCATTACTTTCTTTTCTGAGTGAGAAGCCTTTATCTAACCTTCTTGTTGTTCCTTCAACATTTGACTACGTACCTCTAGAAATATATCAGACGGCTTAGTCTCGGTAAGGATAGACTCTCTTTCTGATGTCATTGGCCTTTTACCTTTACTGTCACCCTTATCCTCATTCATCTTTTCATCAGATGAAGAATTATCTATTACTGTTACTCTTTCTTTGTTCAATTTAGGCTTCAGTAATTTCTTCATATTCAGTCTGAGCTTCTTCCTAGGCCTGGTTTTTGGTCTCCATCCAGGAGCAAGTTCCCCTAACATTTTGAAAGTTTTGCCCTGATGGGTAACTGAGGCAAATTCAATAAATTTTAGTTTCTTTCTCTTTGGTACTGCTACCTCATCCTCCTGGTTATGAAATTCCTTTTTAGTACTAACCCTAGTTTCAACAATAATAGGGACTTTATCCTCCTCAAACAAGCATTTTTCATCTTCAGACAGAACTGTGATTAGACTTTGTTTTTGGAGCTCAATATCTTCCTTCTCACCTGAAATTTTCTTTGTAGGTACAATCTTTTCATCAACAATGGTCTGTGTTGGTACATCATTCTGAACAGGCTCGGTCTCCTTATTATCAAACTGCAAATATTTGCTCTCAATGTTTTTAAGATGTTGTTTAGACTCAAAATCTTCATTTGCAGGATTTGATACTTCCTCCAATTTAATCGTATCTTCATCTTTAACCTTTACCTTCTGTGTGAGCTTTCTGATCAAGGTCTATCCTTTATCAGCCTATTTTTTCTGAGACTATCCTTCTTGACTATTCTGAAACCCTGACAAGAAAAGGAAATATTCCCAAGTTTTTCCTTCACTCTGCAAAATTGTGTTTATAATGAGTTTGATAAGCCCATGGTGGAAAATGGACTGTCTAGTATGATTTTGGTGCTCCTTAATTCTGCAAGACATCTTCTGCGGGCTCTTTAGAAAGAAGAAGGGCGGGTTCATCTTTGACTCATTACTGAGGTGTTGGAGAAATCTAAAGTGGTATTTAAAAACGAAGGCATATCTTCCTTCACATGTAATATAACTTTGTAAAACCTTAATAGGTTCTATCCATTCATGCTTGAAGTTATGGATGGGTACACCCTTACCCCAATCTGCAATTACACCAGGCAGTAGGTACCTTTGTGCATTAAAGGTGAATGGCACCTTATTAAACCACAATTCTCCCTCATTTTTAATTCTTGTTGCCTTAGCTACCAACTCCTTAGTCAATTTGAATTGCAAAGTATCAAAAGATACAGTGTGTTTTTCATAGCACTGAGCAAACTTATGGAATACCTCTGCATGGTATCCATCAATCTTCTTGAAAAATGTCAACCACCTGCATTTTCAAACAGATCTGCACATTCTGGAAATTTATCTATCCAACTGAGATCGGTGGGCTCAACTCTATTAGTTTTTCCACTTTTCTTCATTTTCACTATGATTTACAGCACCTGTCAATAATCTCACAGTCTATTTATCTTCAAATCCTCACAGTCTGCCCTATCACACAGTTCATGAACTCTTTTGTATCGAATTTTTTAACAATTTGACCTAATCACAAAATTTAGGGACCTCCAATAGTTCTGCTCTGAAGTTTATTATTTCAAACAATGAATATTTGGATATATTGGTTAATATTTCATCATTCATAGTCTATTGAGTGAGCAAATTCATATCCTTCCTTAGAATTTTGAAATTATGGACTTTATAAGAAAAAATCCCAATTAAACAAACCCTATCAAATGCCACGTGGGGTACCTGCTCAGAAGCTTAATACAGGCACTGGAAGTCAATCTCTTCAAAGGTTAGGTGTCGAATTTCATGTTCCAGCTGTCTCCAACTATCTAGATCACTTCAAACTATCGCTGCTGGAAAGCCCTAATTCTTCATTCAGTTGTAAAAACTTTGATTTCTCAGCAATATGCTCCCACAACAACTTTCAATACCTTCGTATTCTTCAGATTAAGAACATATTCCTGAAAACTCTGCCTCGTTCCACTCACTATCATCATTCATCCTGTGTTGCATGGAGTCGCCATGATTCGTCTCATAGAATGACTCTCCACTTGTTTCAATGATAAACTTGGCAAGACACGTATCAAATGTGATAAATGATGTGGTTAACACTTCAGGGACAAGACACTCGAAAAAATCGGACTAAAAAATAGCGATTTTGGCACTCACGACTTTCTTGTAGTGCTCCAGTGTATTAATTTCGCTCTTACGCTACAAGAAAGTCCTAACACACAATTTCACCTCATTAAATCACTAATCAGGTTTAAGACTTGATTTATATGCTTAATTTCGACCTTAATGTTATTTATGAAACCATTTAATCAATATATACCTTGTAGAACCCTTCAAGAATGAACTCTAAGCAAAATTTACAAAAGCAGGCCTAAAAATAAGAAAAATCAAAATGATGAAAACTAAAAGGCTTGAACTCAAAATTAACCTTTATAAACCAAAATTTCCTAGAAGCAAAAATATTAGCAAGTTTCAAAAACATAAACAAAAGCATAAAACTAAGGTAGACAAAATCATGACCTAACATCTGGCTCGTGCTGCGGGATGAAGTCCTCCTTGAGAGGCTTCAAGAACCTGTAGACCAGTGCCTTCTTTACTGCTACCTGCTAATTTACAAAATTTCCATTGGGTTATGGAGTCCTTATTTTGTTTTACTCACACCAGTATATACAATGAAAAAATGAAATTCCCCTAAAAAACTGTAGAAATGCTTGAGGAATCATCCATTAACTGGACTTGACAATTCCTCACCCTCCAAAGTCTGTAGGACAAAAGTGTTATTCTCCAAAAACTTAGATACTAGGAAAGGGCCAAACCAGAGGTTATCAAATTTGCCATGTTTTCCTTTTTTCTCTTTCCTAGCATCCCACCTTAGAACCATGTCACCAATTGAGAAAGTGTTATCTTTGATTTTCCTGTCAAATCTGTCTTTTATCTTCAGTCTGTATAGATGTGCCTTTTCTTCCACTTTTTCTCTGTTCTGTTGCAACTCTATCATTGCATAAATCCTTCTTTGCATATCATTAGGTTCTTCCTGACAATTTTGGAAAAACTTCATCACTGGAATGCCCAATTGAACAGGAAAAACTGCATCTATACCATACACTAATTGGAAAGGAGAAGTTCCAATTGCTTGCTTGACTGTTATTCTATAAGCCCATAATGCATATTTCAACATAGAATCCCATGATCTCTAATTTTGCTTCAGCAGTTTCTTGATACTCTAAATGATATTTTTATTTGAGGACTCAGCTAAACCATTACCTTGGGCATAGTAAGGAGTTGAATGTTTCAACAAGATGCCATTCTTTTCACAAAATGCTCCCATTGCCTTAGACTTAAAATCTTTTTCATTATCTGTTACTTTTCTCTGAGGACACCCAAACCTACTGAGGATATTTTCTTCAATAAATTCCATAATCACCTTATCTGTGGCGTTCCTGGTAGGGATAGCTTCCACCCATTTGGTAAAGAAGTCTGTTGTAGTCAAAATCCACCTGTGTTGTCCTGAAGAAGATGGAATTATCTCTCCTATAAAGTCCAGACCCCACTACTGGAAAGGGGCACTTACTGCAATTCGTTTTAAAGGCAATGACAACAACTTTTGTTTACCAGCAAACTTCTGACAAGGGATGCAAGCTCTTACCTGCTGATATACATCTGCAAATAAAGAGGGCCAATAGTACCCAGCTCTTAAGATCTTGTATGCTATTGCCCTTCAATACTTGTGACCTCCACAAGCACCCTCATGAGATTCAGAAATCACTCCTTCAATTTCAGGTTTATCTAAGCATCTGAGTAGAATACCCCTCTGGGTCCTTCCAAAATAACTGTTGTTCTACCAAACAGTACTTAGTAGTTCTTAGCTTCAAATATATAGCAACTTTTCTATATAAATGTTCAGGACATTGCATATACAACAAAAAATACACAATGTCTGCATACCATGTAGATGCTGAATAGAAGTCCATAATCTCCTCTTTCTCTAGCTCTATCTAATTTTCTTCCTGAGTTGGTTCTTCTTCCATCAAATGCAATCCTATAGCTTGGCAATTTGATTCAACCAACAACTTGGCTAAACCTTGTCCCTTGACTAGTTTGGTAGGTTTGATATCGACATCATACTCCATAATTTTAGCAATCCACTTGCCTCTTTTCCCCTTGATGTTAGGCTTTGTCAAAACATCTTTTACAGCAGTATTAGGAACATATGAAATAACTTTGGAATGCAGAACATAGATTCTGAAAAATTTCAAAGCTTTTACCAAATAATAAGCCTGTTTTTCCAAGATGCTGTATTTTAATTCAGAATCTCTGAGAGTTTTACTGAAGAATGCAATAGGTTGCTCAAGAACATCCTTATTCTTCTACAATAGAACAGCTGCTAGTGTATCTTCAGATGCAAAGGAAAATGTTAGAAATTCTCTCGTAAAATCTAGACTTACTAATATAGGGGCTTCGATAAGAGCCATCTTGATTTTTTCAAATAATTTCTTTGCTTCAGTGGTCCATGTGACTTCTTAATCCTTCTTTAGCATGGCTGTAATTTGCTTGATAGTCCTAGCAAAGTTTGGTATAAACCAATGTAGAAAGTTGATTTTACCAATGAAAGATTGGACATCTTTTTTACTCCTTGGCAAACTTATCTTCAATATTTCTTTCACCCTTTCTGGGTCAATCCTTATACCATCAGCAGAAACTAAATGACACAGTAATTTGCCTTCCTGTACAGCAAAGTGTGACTTCTTTGGATTCAAAGACAGAGCAAATTTTCTGCATTTAAGGAAAGTATGTTTCAAATGTTTCAAATGTTTGTCATCTGATTGTGAAAATACAGTAATATCATCTAAGTAAATTACCACAAACTTGTCCTTTTCCCCAACAAAAGCTATATCCATAGCCCTCTGAAAAGTTGCTCCACCGTTCATTAAACCAAAAGGCATCTTATCATACATGAAAGTTCCCTAGGGATTAGTAAAAGTTTTTTTCTCTTTATCATCAGGATGCATAGAAATCTGATTGTATCCTGAGAAACCATCAACCATAGAAATCCTCTGTGCCCCAACAACCTTCTGCAATATTTGCTCAATTTTAGGCAGAGGATAATTATCCTTTAGTGAAGATCTATTCAAGTTTCTAAAGTCAACACACAGTCTAATTTCTCCATTCCTTTTCATAACAGGAACTAGATTAGCCACCCATGAAGATTACCTGAGAGGAACAATGATCTTGGCATCTAATAAATTCTTAACTTCCTTCTCAATAACAGGGAACAAGGCTGGATTAGTCCTCCTCAATTTCTGACGAAAGGGTTTAACATTCGGTTTTAAAGGTACTTTATGTTGTATAATATCAGTATCATGTGTTCTCAATTCTTCATAAGACCATGCAAAGACATCAACATGTTCCTTTAACAATTTAATATACATGTTTCTATGTTCAGCTATGAGTGCTTTCGAAATTTTCACCATTCTAGGATGTTCTGTAGTACCAATGTTACAATCCACCACATTCTCTTCTGAAGACTGTACAACAGGTTTTAGAGGTGTATCATCTTTCAAAAATATTCTTTCTAAAGGTACCAAACCCTCTGGGATGAAATTACCTTTTAGTTCAATGATCTTGTGTCCAACAATTTCATTTTCAGCAATCCCTTCAACATCTCCATCCTCATCATCTTCTTCTTGATCAATCAGGGAATTAGAAAACTCATGTGTAAGCTCCAAAAATCTTTTAATTTCAATGTCATCTTCAAACACTCTCCACTACTTTACATTATCAGGTATAGAAGGTCTGTACCTAATCTCAATGGGATACCTCAACTGTGTGGTTTTGGGAATTCTAAAATGTGTAGCAGCTAAGGCCAATGAATCAATAGTCTGATTATGATCCCTTGGAATATAGGTAATGTTAAAGGCTACAAAATAATTATCGATCATGTCCCATACCTCATTTCGGTAGACTTTCAACAAATCCTGTTTCACTTGATAGTTGTTCCTTACCTACTGAACAACTAACTCAGAGTCACCATATGCAGAAATCTGCTGAATCCCCAAATCTTTAGTAGCCTTCAATCCTAACAGCAAAGCTTCATATTCAACAGTATTGTTTGTAGTGATGAATTCAAATTTATACATTAGCTTTATTGTTTCACCACCAAGGGATATGAGAAGAACCCTTGCTCCAGCACCTTCTTTGCAAGATGATCCATCAAAGTATAGTTTCCAAAGCTCATCTTCTTGTTCCTTACTGCATTTAACTGGCTATTCCTTTTCAACTTGTAACAAACCAGCAGTATTGTCATCATCACTAAAATGTAACATGCAAGTACCCAAATCTTTATCAATAGCATACAAAGGATAGTTTGTAGGGTTCTTGTCATCTATCACAATATAGGAAAATTGAAGCTCTCTATACAGTATTCTGTTTTCTCCTCCAAACACAGGAATAATAGCATACGATAAATCCATTTGCAAAGTTCCACCAACTTTCTTTGCCCAAGACCTAGAGAGAAGTAACCCAAATTTAGGTGTAATATCTGCTACCACCACATCCATGATTACACTTTTTATTGGCAACTGAGCCAAACTGACAACCATGTCTTTAATCACACCCAAACACTTTACAGCTCGTGAATCAAATGCATATAGATCATGGTATGGTTTTGTTATACTCGGACCTAAAGCCTCCATGATCGCCTTTGGCATTAAGTTGTGTGATGCTCCTGAATCTAACAGACAGTTATGTATCATTTGTTCATGGACTATCAGAGTAATGTAAAATCGAGGTGAAGCACCTGCTTCTTTCTCAGTTTTTTCAGCCAAAGCTGATCCAATAAAGATCTTAGGATTTTCTTCTTGCAGATTCACTGTATCAGAAAGGGGCTGATTGTTTGCTGAACTAGTCATTTTAATAATTGATTCTTTGTACGAAGGATTTTTCATTAGTTTAGTAAAAGGAATAGGAATATTTATTTTGCCTAATTCATTTTTTAGATTAAAATTCTGCACAGTTTTATTTACCTCTTCAACCTCCATGTTCTTCTTTTGCTTATCTTGAATTTGTTTTTTCTCTGACACAAGATCAGATTGTTGTTTACCAGGTACAACTACCTTCTTCTTTGGGTTTTGTACTACTTGTTTCGGGCCTGACCTCAAATTCAAAGTCTTCTTCGGTTCATTCTGATAGACATCAGTAGTTACAACAGTCATTTTCAGATTCAAATCATCCTCTGTTTCAAACATATCATCATCATAATATTCTTCATTTAAAAATCCTTCTTCAGTGACAAAACCCTCAGTCAACTTTTCTCCAAAATAGTTCATATCCTAATTTGTGTCTTCAAATAGCACTTCTTCATCAATCTCTTCTTCATCAACAACATTGTTCTAAAGAGGTGGTGGTACCCTTTGGTCCTCAGTCTCTCTCCTTTCTTGCTGAATATAATTATTTCTTCATTCTCTAGGTATGAAACGAGGAGCAAATTGTCCTCTAAATTGATTCTGGTTGTTAGGGTTTCTTTCACCTTCTTGAACAGGCTTGCTGGAATTTCTTTCTAGTTCTAACTTGTTTAATTTTGCAGTCAAAATCTTCACTAACTTGGCCATCTCATCAATTTTTCCTTCTGAAGAATGAGATGTTGAAACCCCTGGAGTTGCTTCCTTCTTACCTTTCTTGTCATACATCTGCTGAGCTGTTTCCTTCTTCAATCTATTAGAAGCCAATATGTTAGACTCCACCTCTAATGTTGCATCCTGCATGTTCAGTAAAGAAACAGGTCTTCTTTCTCTCAATAGCAAGGAAAATTCATGGTTGAAAGCATTCGCATATGTGAGTTTTTCAGATGTCTCTGAAGGTTTTATTTCTGCAGGAATTCTACTATACATTTTATTAAATCTCTTTGAAAAGTCTACAAAGGTTTCATCCTTCTTTCTCCTAAGGGCTCCAAACTCAGTTATATAATAAGTACGGTCTTTGGTGTCACCCCATTGTCTCATGAAGAGGTCCTGAAGCTCTTCTATGATGGTGATAGAATTTGCAGGCAGCTCCCTAAACCATTTTTTGACATCTCCATCAAGGCTCTGCACAAACATCCTCATCCATACATCCTTAGCTTCAACGTTCTGGTTATCAACATAACTGAGAAAAGCTTTCCAGTGCTCTTCAACTGTAGTTTCACCCTATCCATTAAACCTAGGTAGGTATTTTTGATAGTCACCTCCAGGCAGTGCATTCAAAGGGCGAGGCAAAACTAATGGTGCATATCTGGCTGCAACCATTTGGTCCATCATGTCTATAGGCTGATTTTGGGCTGCCATTTTAAGGTTGACTGACTTTGGTGATGGAGAGATTTGGCTAGAACTTGGCTGAAAAGGGATTTTACCTACTTTCAAATGAAATAGAGGTATCTTACCAGGAGATACTGTTTTTTCCTTTTTGAAGGATTGAGGATCAGTGAAAACTTGAAAGTTACTGACAAGAATTATAGGCTTTAACCAAGCTGAAATTTCTTCTTCTTTTCTCAAAACAGATAAAGGTGATGAACCATCCAACTGATCAGGGTCATATAGGGCTGGTAATGACTGAGACCTTCTAATCTTCCTTGTTGTTTTCAATATCTGTTCAAGGTCTGAAACACCCAACCGCAAAGGTGAAATAGGTTTGTTTCTAGTTACAATTCCCTTATTATCCATTATGACAAACTAGTGAAAAGTAGTCTTTAAGATATGTTGGTTTAAGTTCACCTCTTAAAACTAGTGAAATGATAAGTATCCCAGGGAAAAATATGTTTTCAACTTCATTCCCCGGCAACGGCGCCAAAGATGTTAATGCCATAAATTGTTCCCATACTACAAGAGAACAAGCCAACATAATCTCAAATATATCAATAAAACAAAACAGGGTTCTTTAGGGTTTTTAAGGTTTCCTGGTTGAGAAGTTTGATGACAAGAGGGAATGCATTCATAAATCCAAATAAAAACTAAATTATAAGCATAGAAAAACTGAGATGCATAACATAATAACCATGTATCCAACAGAAAACAACACTGAGGTTCATCCACAAATGGCAAGCACTACAAGCATAAAAACTTTAAACCATCAATGAAATTACCAACTGAGTAGCTAAAACAAGCTATAAATGAAGCCAGAGAACAAACTGAAGGGTAAATAGAGCATATATTTCATAATCAGTCTTTCAAATACACATAAGAGTCATTTACTTAGCTTATGGACAAGTCTAAAGACCTCCTCTTGCCAACCAAAAAATCGAACCCTTAGTCCTCTTTGTGACATACATTAATACTATCTTTCAAAATTGGTTAAGGACTAAACCCTAACTGCTTTTCAGCCTACTCATTGAACTAGTTTTATCCAAATAATAATTACAAAAATGAAACAACCTTCAAAACATAACTAATAACTGATTGTGTTAACAAGTTTTACAGATCTTTAGCTACTTCCGCTAACAAGGTTATCCCTTCTAGGGCTTGGGCCTTTCTTCTAGCCTTTAGTTGATCTGCTTCCATATCTGCCATCTTTCTAGTGAGTTCTTCATTTTGCTGATGTAAATCTTTGATGGTTTGTTTCAACATTGTAAATTGACACTCTGTATTCCTCTTCCTTTTCAATGCCTCTTTTGAGACTGCAATCAACTCCTGATAGTGGCTATTCACCTCATCTAGATCCTCTCCAAGTCTTCTATTTTTCATGACCAAGCCATCATTTGTCTCCTGCATATATTCCACCTCATATTTATACTATTTTATGGTTCTTTGTAAATTCTCTTTTTCTGAATCAAATGCTTTATTTCCTGCTGTGCTTTGCATCTCATTTGGAAGCCATGGAATGTTTAGTCTCCTATAGATTTATTCATCTTCTAGTAACAATTTTGTAGGAGTTTCAGGAAAAATTAGGTTTTCTTCAGTCTCAGCCTCACAGGGAACCTCTTCCTCAACCATTACTTTCTTTTATGAGTGAGAAGCCTTTATCTCACCTTTTTGTTGTTCCTGCAACATTTGACTGCGTACCTCTAGAAATATATCAGACAGTTTACTCTCAGTAAGGATAGACTCTCTTTTTGACGACATTGGCCTTTTACCTTTACTGTCACCCTTATCCTCATTCATCTTTTCATCAGATGAAGAATCATCTATTAATGTTACTCTTTCTTTGTTCAATTTAGGGTTTAGTAATTTCTTCATATTTAGTCTGAGCTTGTTCCTAGGCCTTTTTTTTGGTCTCCAACCAGGAGCAAGTTCCCCTAACATTTTGAAAGTTTTTCCCTGATCGGTAACTAAGGCAAATTCAATAACTTTTAGTTTCTTTCTCTTTGGTACTGCTACCTCATCCTCCTGGCTGTGAAATTCCTTTTTAGTACTAACCCTAGTTTCAACAATAACAAGGACTTTATCCTCCTCAAATAGACATTTTTCATCTTTAGACAAAACTATGATTGGACTTTGTTTTTGGAGCTCAATATCTTCCTTCTCACCTGAAATTTTCTCTGCAGATACAATCTTTTCATCAACAATGGTCTATGCTGGTACATCATTCTGAACAGGCTCGGTCTCCTTAGTATCAGACTGCAAATCTTTGCTCTCAATGTTTTTAAGATGCTGTTTAGACTCAAAATATTCATTTGCAGGATTTGATACTTCCTCCAATTTAATCCTATCTTCATCTTTAACCTTTACCTTCTGTGTGAGCTTTCTTATTAAGGTCTTTCCTTTATCAGCCTGTTTTCTGTGAGACTGTCCTTCTTGACTATTTTGAAACCCTGACAAGAAAATGAAATATTCCCAAGTTTTTCCTTTACTCTGCAAAATGGTGTTTATAATGAGTTTGATAAGCCCATGGTGGAAAATAGATTGTCTAGTATGATTCTGGTGCTCCTTAATTCTGCAAGACATCTTCTGCAGGTTCATCTTTGACTCATTACTAAGGTGTTGGAGAAATCTACAGTGGTATTTAAAAACGAAGGCATATCTTCCTTCACATGTAATATAACTTTGTAAAACCTTAATAGGTTCTATCCATTCAGGCCTGAAGTTATGGATGGGTACACCCTTACCCCAATCTACAATTACACCAGGAAGTAGGTACCTTTATGCATTAAAGGTGAATGGTACCTTCTTAAACCACAATTCTCCCTCATTTTTAATTCTTGTTGCCTCAGCTACCAACTCCTTGGTCAATTTGAATTGCAAAGTATCAAAAGATACAGTGTCTTTGTCATAGCACCGAGCAAACTTATGGGAGAACTCTGCATGGTATCCATCAATCTTCTTAAAAAATGTCAACCATCCTGCATTTTGAAACAACTCTGCACATTCTGGAAATTTATCTATCCAACTGAGATCAGTGGGATCGGCTCTATTAGTTTTTCCACTTTTCTTCATTTTCACTATGATTTACAACACCTGTCAATAATCTCATAGTCTATTTATCTTCAAATCCTCATAGTCTTCCCTATCACACAGCTCAGGAACTCTTCTGTACCGAATTTTTTAACAATTTGACCTAATCACAAAATTTAGGGACCTCCAATAGTTTTTCTCTGAAGTTTATTATTTCAAACAATGAATATTTGGATATATTGGTTAATATTTCATCATTCATAGTCTATTGAGTGAGCAAATTCATATCCTTCCTTAGAATTTTGAAATTATGGACTTTATAAAAAAAACCCCAATTAAACAAACCCTATCAATTGCCATGCAGGGTACCTGCTTAGAAGCTTAATACAGGCGTTGGAAGTTGATCTCTTCAAAGGTTAGGTGTCGAATTTCACGTTCCAGCTGTCTCCAACTGTCCAGATCACTTCAAACTATCGTTGTTGGAAAGCCCTAATTCTTCATTCAATTGTAAAAACTCCGATTTCTCAGCAATATGCTCCCACAACGAATTTCAATACCTTCGTATTCTTTAGATTAAAAACATATTCCTGAAAACTCTGCCTCGTTCCACTCACTATCATCATTCATCCTGTGTTGCATGCAGTTGCCGTGATTCGTCTCATAGAATGACTCTCCACTTGTTTCAATGATAAACTTGGCAAGACACGTATCAAATGTGATAAATGATGCGGTTAACACTTCAGGGACAAGACACCCGAAAAAAGCGGACTGAAAAATAACGATTTTGGCACTCGTGACTTTATTGTAGTGCTCCAGTGTATTAATTTCGCTCTTGCGCTACAAGAAAGTCCTAACACATAATTTCACCTCATTAAATCACTAATCAGGTTTAAGACTTGATTTATATGCTTAATTTCGACCTTAATGTTATTTATGAAACCATTTAATCAATATATACCTTGTAGAACCCTTCAAGAATGAACTCTAAGAAAAATTTACAAAAGCAGGCCTAAAAATAAGAAAAATCAAAAGGATGAAAACTAAAAGGCTTGATCTCAAAATTAACCTTTATAAACCAAAATTTCCTAGAAGCAAAAATATTAGCAAGTTTCAAAAACATAAACAAAAGCATAAAACTAAGGTAGACAAAATCATGACCTAACACTACCCATTAGGAAGACTCCATGGATACAATTTTCATGAGTTTTTGAGATGGTTAACGTAAAACCAACACATTCTAAACTTCGAAATCGAACTCATATTGAATCACAGACGCCTATCCTTGGGACTGCCAAATGTTATAGATTTCTTCTTTCAGGTTTTTTAATATAAAATCCCTACATTAGAAAGAAACTCAAACCTAACCCAGTAATTTCCAAATTGTAGCGACAACAAAGATTTTCCATAAGCTTTTTTGTGCTTGTTTGAATACTTTGGTTGAATACATAGGCCTTACATCACATGTCATTTTGTCAAATTGGGAGAACATAAGAAATACCTACATTGCATGGCATGTTCATCGCATCCCTGAAACCAGACTCGATGAACCAACATTTGAAGTTGAGGATACCACTCATACCATCCATCCCAATATGGAGATGAATGAATGGGAAAATTTGTCAAGATTAGTCCCTACAGGCAATATCCACATTAATTAGCTTCACATGCTTGGATTTCGATATTTTGACACCAACCATGAATGGAATCATCGAGGAATATCAAGAAATACACTGGAGACAATGCCAACCTACATAGACTATAAGCACAAGACTAGGGAAGTAATACAAGATAAAAACCCCCTACCTACTTCAACAAATGCATTGTCTCATAATCAATAACTTGCATTTGACATAGTCCTAAAAATTTCATGGGTACACGGAACAAGGGATCCATTATGAATGATCATCCAAGGAACGATAGGAACAGGTAAATCATACCTTATCGACACCATTAAAAATGCATTATCTTGTCAAGCAATCATTGGCCATAGCAAACTACTACTCCTCCCCCTACTAGTGTTGCATCATTCAACATACATGAAACCACTATACATGCAGGACCTCAAATTCCTATAAAGGACATGAAAGCTTTACATGGATAAGGCCTATTAGTGTTACAATAAGAGATGAAACATATTCAATACACTCTCATTGATGAAATGAGCTTCATAAGGCCTAAGCTATTTGTGCAGATTGAGAGTCGTTTGTGTGAATGCTTTCCAAAAACAAACAACCACTCATTCAACAATCGGTCAATAATTCTTGTTGGTGATTTGGGACAACTCCCACCTGTGATGGACAGGCCTATATATGCAGTAGAAACTCTAGGAAAGTGTTTATAGACAGACTTTACCACTTCAATAATTTTGGAAACAATCTTCCGATAAATGGGAATTGATGTCACTCAACTACGTTTTCGTCAGCTACTGACAAACATCCGCAATGCTACACCAAAAATGGAGGACTGGACCGTTCCTCCAGTTTAGGACTAATAGAATCTTGTCAATAGAGGAGTGTTCACAATTTAACGCATCAATACATCTATTTGCAACAAACACGCTTGCAAACAATCATAACAAATACATGCTCCGATAATTGGTTATGCCTATTGCAAGATCTGTCACAGATTTCACCACTAGAGAAGATGAAAAACAATATGATGACCATCAACTAGAAAAATAAATATCACTATGTGTTGGGAAATGAGTCATGTTATCCTGCAACTTGTGGGTCAAAGCAGGATTAGTAAATGGCTCTCTCAAAGTGATCATCCAATTTGTATACGCACTTGGATTTACCCCTCCTAAGTTGCCATCCTATGTTGTTGTGGAATTTGATAATTACACTGGCCCTCCATGGGACCAATCCCAACCAAAGTACATACCAATTCCACCCATACAACGAAGTAACATGAAATAAATCCCCCTCAAGATGTCTTGGGAATTGACTATCCATAAATCCCAAGGCTTGAAATTAACAAGGTCAGCCATTGACATTGGTAACACTAAATGTCAGGGCCTGACCTTCATGAAAATGTCATGAACGACAACATTACAAGGATTGTGAATTGCACCATCTTTATCCTTTGAACGATATCCAAAGACACAAGACACTTCATATGTCTCACTTTGAAAGAAAGAAGAGGCATGCGTGCATTCTCTATCTCTTTCACATTTAACATTGTAACGTTCAATCTATGCACCCTCCTCTCCAAATGAACATCCCAATGTTGATTGCCAATATAATTAGAGGAAAACTTGATCCGAGACATACCCCTTTGTTCTTTTGTTAATAATTAAATACTTTCTTGTATGGAAAAAAACATGCAAATTTCACTTTACTTACCATCACTCACATGGGTTCCTATTTATAGCTTATTATTATTTCCAAAAATTTATACATTTTGTTGCATATTCTCAACATATTATCTTCACTTCACTACTCACACATCACAGAAAATATGGTACATGATCAAGGTTCAACGTTTGAATCCTTATTGTTGGATATCAATAATTTTGACATGTTACTTAATACTGCATTTAATCAGTGTCAAACTTTTGATTATTTAATCTACAACATTCTCAATTTTATGAAACTGTTACTTATTATTGCGAAATTTACTCTATTAAACGCTTTTGAAGCATCAACAAGTTACTTACTCCTGCAAAGTTACTTACTCCTGTGTTGTTCATTGTGAAGGCTTTTCGCATGTGATAGTTGAAGCAACAATTACGCTATACTAATAAAGCGTAAGCCATTTTTTATAACTGTCCCTAACATAGTTTCAAAAAAAACTATAACAAATACATAAAGGGGCCAACACACTAACAAATTAATTATATAGAAAATTATGTATGATTGATGTATGTTTTACTTATCCAACTATTCAAAAGTACAATTTGGCATTTTCTTAGCTACTTTAAGTGTTGTTTTCTCCACCTTCTCTCATTTCACAACATATAGCAATTCTTCTCAGCGTTTCATTTCCGAGAAATGTGTTGATTATTTGGCTTAAGAGAGAGCATGCCATTATTGGAAGGAAGAGTTGATATACGTTGAGCACCCTAAAACTGACATTATGAAAGGTATAAACTAAACATAATATGACATGTGCAATCACATTAATATGTCAAAACATAAACATAACATTTTGAGAATAAATTACCTTTCGCGGTAGCCATCCTACACATATTAATATAAACTTTATTGAAATTTAATACAATGAAATATGTGAGACCTTACCTTATTACTAAATGATTACCATTTTTCATGTTTAAACTAAGCAATGACACTTTACATTTTTTTTTGCTCCAATTCCCTTTGACTTGTTGGGCTAGCCTTTGTTCTTAGAAACCAAAACCCAAGGGTATCTAAGCTGTAAAAATCACTTGAGGATCGCACCTGGACCGGGTCGCACCAACCCTTAGCATGGTTGGATTTAGATGTCGCCTCCCAGGAATAACATGTTTTGATCTTGAGCCGCCTTGCCAAACGAAACCTGTCTTGATTGTTTTATCTATCAGAACTTGACATTTTACCTTCTTCTTAAACTAAGCATGGAATATGTAATTAGACTATCCATATTACATTGTTTTTATTTTGTTGAAATGCGATTTAGCTATCCCTAAATTAAGCGGTAGGGACTAGCTACTACGTAGCACTTATATATATTATATGTTTGTTGTGTTTCAATAAAGGAAAATTATTTTATAAGTGTTTAGAATCTTGGTGTTTATCGCTTTAATTTTTTTATTATTAATAATTAAAAAAAAATCTTGTATACACTTACGATTATATACACAACGAGTAAGATAGACTTTGCATACCTTTAGGATTATATACACACCAAGTAAGATAGACTATGTATATATGTGGACAAAGCCAAGTTGTGTGTTTGTTTCCATAAAAGGCATTTATGTGAACAATAAAACCTCAAATTTTGTAGCCTAACCATATATATAGAAGGAAGGAAGCTAAACGCATGACGTTTTTATCTTTTTGGTGGTTTTTAGATGGAATCTGGCGAATTGTTTTCTCTGCAGTCAATTTGTTTGCAACTTAATTCATTTTTTTGAGTATAGAAATAGATTCAACACTCTCAGAAACCCTTAGGGCAATTGAATTATGCAATTTTTTCATCTCTTATATGTAACCCCCAAAATCAATTGTTGGATTAAGTTAGAAAATGGTCGAGAAAAAGGAAAAAAAGTGACAAAATCATCGCCTATTTAAAATACTCTTATACATAAGCATTGTCTAGGCAGGAAACAAGGCTAGATAGCATGTTAAGTTGTATTCCTAATTTTTAATTTTTAAATATTATTTTTGCATCAAGAAGGCACATTTATATAGCCCAGGTGGGGGAAGTATCCTACTATCCCATAAAAAATAAAAAATAAAAACAAAAACAAAAAACAAGAATGCATGCACCAATGTGTTGTTATTTTTGCATCGAGAAGACGCGTTTCTACAACCTGGTGGGAAAGAAGTGTCCATCTATCCCATTAAAAAGAATAATGCATGCATGAGTGTGTTGTAACATAGTGGTGAGAAGGAAGTGTCCGCCTATCCCATAAAAATATAAAAAATAATAATAAATAAGAATGCATGCATTAGTGTGTTATATCACCAGGGTGAGAGGGAAGTTCTTGTCTCTCCCATAAAAATAAAAATAAAAATAAGAATGCATGCATTAGTAGCATAGTGGTAAGAAGGATGTTTGTAAAGTTTGTAGATTTGATCCATTGATCCCTCTTAGCACTTTGTATAACCGAATCAGTTAGATGGGTTTATATTGGGTGGCATAGTGAAGCACGGGTGGGGGGAAGCGTCCATTTGTCCCATAACAACAAAAAAAATTGAATGCATTAGTGTGTTGTGGCATAGTGTTGTAGTTTAATGGTGAAAGCTTTGTGGATTTAATCCCTCTCGACGCTTTGTATAACCAAAGTTAGATAAGTCTATACCGGTATTTAACAATTTCACATCAAGACAAAGTAAATTGTCCCTTCATAATTTTTAGACAAATTTCCTCCATTTTATTGATTTTTGACATTAAAAATATTTTGTTACTTAAAAAAATGTCCCAACTTTAGTTGTGGGTACATGGATACTAGTTTATGAATTTTTCTCTGTGCACATATAGATGCAATGTATGATGTACAAGTGAATACACATTATTTGATTTTATTAGACATTAGTTAATAATGATGGATAATTGCATGAAAGCATTATGTGTGCTCTTAGTGAAGCTATCCTATAGGTTGATGAGCTATATAGGAAGTGAATGGATGTAATGTTAAGGTAAATAGAATGGTGTTAACATAAACAGAAGATCATTGCATGATAATTTTATTTATGATTTGATTATGTATTTAAACACTACTATGATCCATGGGTAAATGTGTTTTTTATGGGAATCAAAACTTTGGTAGAGTGATTATTGATGACATGGCTCTAACAACAACAACAATTGTTAGGGTGTTGACCTTGGTTGTTAAAATCCTATCTTAACCTCCCTACTTTAAGGTACTTATAAAAGTTATTCAATTAATGTATGTAGACATTTTCTTTGAATAAGTTCATTAGATAGTCATGAGATTGTTATTTAATGTAAAATGGTCATCTTTATCAATTGAGGACCACTAGGTAGTTGGTATTTATTAATGATTTGACCAATACGTTGCTTGTGATCCAAGTCCAAAAGTGAAGGATCATTACATAGGTTTTATTGGGCGGAGAGGAGTTGATACCGACCATATACCCACCATGTTTTTTCCAGTTTTTTCTAACACATGGAGTTGTGGAAGGCTAGTGTTAGCCACTCTCCCATAGAAGTGCGATGACAACTATCAATGACATGGTGGAAATGTTAGGTTGATATGGTTGATGCTTCCACTTAGGGTTGTATCTTGAGTTAGGTTGATATAATCAACAGTTTGGTATATTGTACCAAAGGAGAAGATGGGAGATGGGAAATAGAATTAAAGTTGAATAGGTGTTCATGGGTGAATTGGGTTTAGTTGGGATCAATATGATAGGAATTGGGTTATGTCATCCTTTTTACAGTGTATCTTACTTGCTTAAATACACTTGTATGATTCATTTTTTATAATTGTTGAGTGATTATCCTTGTAGCATGTTTATTGAATCATTGCAATAATTGTTAATTAAACTTATTAGATAATGCACTAGATTACCTCTGTGCATGGTATTGTGGACATAAATGAAGTGCTCATTTCCAATAGTAGCTATGTGAGGCATGCATATACTAGTTATGTAAACATACCCATTTTGCATACAATATTATGATTATGTTATTGAATTAGTTGCTAAAATTAGAATTGTTATTGCATAATTGATTGTTGTTATGAGAAATTATATTATACAACCTGAGTGGGACTAATGGTTAAGAACATACATTTCCTCCTAGGAGCCCATAGATTCAAATCCGAAGGGGGTTAGGGTGTGTACACCTTTGTAGACTTTAGCAGTTACATCTTTGCACAGAGGAGATCCCTTGTCCCAAAAACAAGGGGTCCTCATACACCAAATTGGTGTTTGGGTTGGTTGTGGCCTTAAAAATAGATAATTATTATTATTGTAAAACACCTAAAGGAATGATAAGAATTCATTGACTTTGCTAATAAATTTGTATGGTTGTAACAAATGAATATGGAGTAGTCGCTTTACGGAGAGTTTTGGTTGGAATTAGGTAATGTTTTTTTTGTTAATTCCAAGTTTGGGAATTTAAATTGTGTTTTTGAATCCATAAACAAATTCAAAACCCTCTAATACCCCCATGACACCCAAATTATGCAATTTCCATAGCTAATATATGTGATTATGATATTTTTTACATATTTCCAACCATACTCTGAACAAAATAAGACATAAAATATGCTCGAAAAAGGTTGAAAACGTTGAATATTTAGACTACACCAATGAATATGGTTAGTTGCATTAGTATCGATACAAATGTCAAATATATTAATGATTCATAGAAAATTTGTATGGTTGTAACACATGGATATGGTTGGTTGCATCAATGTTGATACAAATGTCAATTATATTAATGGTTCGACATGTGATTGAATAATTTTTACCATTTGTAGCTATTACCTGGGACTTTAAGGATAAGGTAGTGTTGACGCCTGGAAATTCTCAGGAGACAACAGTAAGATATTCTCCCCAGTCAACGTTCCCAACTAGCCCGTTGACTGTTTGGTATAGGGAATCCGTCTGGTTTGCGGTCCATCTACCGTAGGTCAGGTAACAAAACAAAGGTTTCACCGGTTGCGGCCCGGTCCACCGATTTTTTTTAATTTTTGACTTAATGTATGAAACGAATATGCCTAATTAACCATCCAGGGTGATGAGGATGCAGGGAGCAGTCACAATGTGATGCGCAGGTTCTTACCTCTCGTCTTAAGGCTCACATGCATCTATATCACATATGCAGTAATGAAATGAACTAACTACCTATCTATCTATCTATCTATCCCCAGGGAGCAAACTGAAATTTAATTATGAGTAATGTAAAGTGTGCATGCAACAATAGAGAGAAACTAAAGTTAGCTGATATCTCTTCCCACAATGCATGAACAATTAAAGATATTTCAACAACCAGATAGCCAATTGTTTATGAACGACATTCATTACTCATGGTGGAAATCTTCATAAAATAAACCGGAGAACATTCATACATGAACATAGGTTCAAAGAGTTAGAACGGTCTCACAGTTATGGATACAAAGTTGAAAACGAAATAGTTCTTCTTCAACAAATCCATAGCACAACATTTGAATATTCCACCAAGCTTTCTCCAACAGGAAAACTGTAATTATCTATTGCAAAAGGAAATAGTTCTTCTTACAATATGTCTTCACCAATCTAACTGGGAAAAATTCCCGTTTCCTTTCTAAGCTTTCTATCTTTATACAAAAGGGTGAGAATGTTGGGCTGCCCAAAGTGACCTTTGGGCTTCCCAACCCCTCGTTTCCCAACGTTCTGCTTTTCTTAAATGTTTTATGAAAAATAATTACAAATTACAATAATGACCGATCCTTCATGAGGAGGGTCCCACTTGAGCATCTAGAAACTTCTTCCATGACGCAGCATCAGAGGCAATGCCTTCAAATGCGCAGGATTCCAAAAATTGAATGTTGATTTCAAATTTTTCGGCCTGGTTCTTTATGGCTTCCACTCTGGCTGCGCTTAACCGAAGCTGGTCTTCCAGGATTTGCACACTAACTGTTGAATGGCCTACTTCGCTTCTCAAAATCTGGTCATCAATGGCCTTAATGTGCTGCATTCTTGCTTCTTCATCCTGATATTTCTTCTGCAAAAACTCCAAAAACGAGTCATGGTCCGGGAAAGCCTCGAGCCTCTACTCGGCCTCTATTTGGCACCGGTTGTAGGTAATGAGAAGTCTTCTGAAAAACTCGGTGCATAATTCCTTTGTCTTTTTAACTGCCTTCTTGAAATCTTTAGCGGTGTTGATGGCGAACTCTACCAGGTCATAATCCCGCTTAAGGGCCTGTTTATCTTTTGATGGAAACTCTGCTGGAGCTTCTTCGTTGCTTTCCAACCTCGCCATTCTTGCAGTCAGGACCTCGAGGACGTCCTAAGATCTGTCCACAAAGTAAGATGATGTTTCCAAGATCTCTTCCAATCATCCATCGATCTGCAGCACTCTACATCTTTCTTCTTCAACAGCAGTCTGTAGCTGCAGCATCTTGGCCTTTTGGGCCAAGACATGCTCTTTGAATGGCTGGAGGTTAACCTGCTATTCTCTTGCTTCCTCCAGAGCAGTTGTTAATGAGGAAATCTGTTCCTGGTGTTCCTTCTTCAGTTCTTGGGTGTGCATATCATTTGCCTCCAAGAGGATCTTTTGCTGCTCTTCTAGCTCCTCCACCTTCGCCAGTAGCTGTTCATTTTCAGTTCTTAACTCTTGGTACTCTTTCTGTACTCTCTCCAGAGACTCCTGTGCCGTTTCCAGCACTTGCATTTCTCCTTGGAGGGCCTGTACTTCAGCTCTTGAGGACTTCATTTCCCTTTGCATATCTTCATATTTCCTCTTGAGCCTATTTTTTTCTTTCCTCTCTTTCCTCAATGTATCTTTCAGCTGGGCAGAGGATTTCTTGGACTGCTCCAAGTCAGTTATTACCTTGTCCATGTTATCTTCTAAGGTGTGGAGGAGTGCAGTCCCGGCTCTCAGGGTGAGCCTTGGCTCTTGGTCCGTTCCTAACATAACAGCCGTATCTGTTATCATTTTACCAGGCATACTTCCTGCTTCTACTTTCCTTTCTGTTCTCTTCATTATTCTCGTTGTTGCCCTATCATAATATACAGTATTGAATTCAGGGATTTCTTCCCCTCTTTTCTGAACAAAAGGAACCAGCTTGAGAGTGGGGACCATGGGAGTGCTGGCAGAAGGTACTTGTGGGTCATGAACCTCGGGGTTCTCAACATCTTGGGTCTGCCCTCTAGCTATGTCAGAATCTGACTGTTCTGTCTCAGTCTGTGTCAGCTTCAACCTCTCTGCCTCCTGCTTTTGCAGCTCCTCATCAATCTTTCTCTTCGCTTCTTCAGTTGCTTTTCTAGCTGCTTCTTTTGCCTCTTTAGCTGCTTCCTGGGCTTTCTTAGTTGCTTCTTTAGCTGCTTTTATTTTCCCTTCTTCTTCAATATGCAGCCATTCTGCAGCTTCTTTTTCCAACCTCTGAGCTTCTTCATTTCTCCTTTTGGCTTCTTCCTCAGCCTTAGCCTGTTCATCCCCCTTTCCACCTTTGGTGGTGATCTTCTTCGTGAATCTCCTCTTCAGTGCTGTCATGTTCGGGGCATTTCGGAAGACAGATTCATCCCTATCAAAATGGTGGGTATATTCAAAATGCACCTTGTTTTCCTTACAATGCTCCGCAACTTTACCATGGGAGTCATTCCTGTGGTAGGGCATCTCGCCAAAGTGGAACTTCTCCAGCTCCTCTACGAATTCACCAGCTTGTTTCACCTTAGTGAACCTATAGCTTCCTAGTCTGAAGGGCAAGGGAGGATAAGCAGTCTTCTTATGCTCGAATAGGAAGCTGCCTATTCCATCCAAGAACACTTGTCTAACTGCCTCCTTATGGACAATGTAATCAGTTGCGTATTTTGGTAGTAGGGAAGGTGCTCTCGAGCCTCCAAACATCCTGAAGTACATGCCATGTTCGGTTAAATAGTAGTCTGCATAATCTTGTATCACTTGCATGGCCTCCTCCGACATACAATCACACTCTTTTCGGAAAATGAGTGTGTATAGTGGCATAATGAAGTGCTCATAGACTTCTCTGTAATGGCTATGGTACTGGTGTGCCCACAATGGTCTATAAGCAGCATAGACAGGCATTCTTTCCCTGTCCCAGATGCACCTAAGACTAGGGAAAGGCTGGTTGCATAGTATACAGTCTATGAGTATTGAACTCATATAAAATTCAGACCTTTTCTGGGACTCTCCTCCCAAGGCTGAGGCCAAGCAAGAAGAAAGACTACTTGATACAAGGCTGGCCCAGTTGAAGATTGTCCCTTGGGTTGCTACTTGAAAAATGATGGGTATCCACTCTAGCTTGAAGAATCTTCCATGGGATCTCCCAAAGACCCTATTAAGCATCAGAGCTATAAATCTGTAGGGAGCCCTCAAGCTCGTTGTATCATACTCACCCGTGGGTCTGTATCGGTAATGTTTTCCCTGCAACAGCATTCTCTTAAGAGTCTCTACCAGGTCCATTCTAATGCTATTCAACCAATCATCAGATAAGAATACTTGGGCTTCTGGCAGGTGATAAGCCAACGCCACATATCCAGGGCTAAATGCAACATAACCCTATCTCTCAACATTTTCTAGAATCATTATGGTTACATCTGCCCGGGGCAGAATCCATCCAATTACCTCAGAGCATGGGAACAGCTCTGGCCTGGTGGCGACCTTCATATGGGAAGATCTTTCAATGTTTGCATATATGGAATCTTCTTCTAAGTCCATGTCAGGAACCTCTCTTCGAGTGATTAGTCGGTATATTTCACCCCACTGGTACTCCGGTTCCACGCCAAAGATGCATTTAGTGTCTTCATATACGTATTCTATCTTGGTGACCACTTCTACTTCTGGCTCTTCTTCGACCACAGGGGCCTTCTTCTTTTGTCTCTTTGACATTGTGAGCTCGAATTCTTCCTACCATATACAACATTGTAACATTAAGCAATTCCAGTTGCAGACACTTATATGACAATGTGCAGCGTTTTACTTCTTTTATGTGTATCATGACAGCAATTAGTTAACGCAACTAACATATGTGTATGACCTTACTAACAGAGCTATTGAAACATGATGCGCATTGTTTAGTGAATTAGTCTATGTCTATCATGATTGAAAAGAGTTATATGTAGTAAGATTATGCAAGCTACCACTGTTTGCCAATACCAAACATTTCTCACAATGCAATCGGATGGAAAAACATATACATCATCGCGAAGTAAACTCCCACTCTCTGTGGGTGCCATTATCAAAACACAGCGTGGGACAAATAGGGGAAAAATACGCAAGCCTTCAAATGAAGCTTTTAACAACACCACTACCCTTGCGACTTCTGGTTAACAAACTGAACGCCGTGACGTATCCCCTCCACAGGTTAGGGTTTAAAAATAACTACGCGTGGAGCAGTGCAGCACTATGGTGCAGAATTATGCATCGCGGTACACCCTCTTCCCTGGCCCGGGTTCGAAACTGAGCAAGAATTGGGTTGCGCGGGACCGCGTAGGAAAAAAGGCTAGGGTTCTGGGATACGGGTAAAAGTGCGACCCCCAAATGCTATATAAAACCACAAAACCCTCCCCCTGCAAACCTATCATTACACACAGTGTGGCTTGGCGTAGATGGCGTAACGACCGTCTGCACTAAACCCCCATCCACTACGCGCGAGGTTACAAACGGAAAGCCGTGGGAAAAATACTGCTTCGGGGTTAAAATGCCCCACCCCATGGTCAAAAGGATAAAAAATCCACCTTTATAGGCATCTAATTGAATGGGACAAGGAAGACGACCGGTGAAGCAACCATCATAGAAAACCACCAACAGTTCAAACGGAAAGGAAAAAATGAAGAGCCCACCTGGCAATACGGCGAGTATGGTGGGTCGACGACGGTCAGGATTCCACAATTGCCACCTGGATGCAGGTACACCGACCGAGGGGTCCTTCACTAGCTTAAGAACACGACAGTGCGACAATGACAATGCTCGACAGTCGAAAAACAACAATAGAATAATCCAACAACTCGACTCCGTTTATATACACACGGCCAACTTCAGCGGCGAGTAAAAGATCGGATGGCGGAAAGCCTTTTGGTCGGAAGTTGAAAGCCAACTTCCTTCCGCAACGACATGCGGCCAGAGCGTTAATCCATCCACGAAAATATGCATGGCGGGAAAAACTAAAAATCGGACGTCGGAGCACTTTGTATCGGAGGTCGAAAGTAAACTTCGGTCCGCAATGGCGGAAGTCCAAAGCACGAAGTCATCCGCGAAGACACATATGGCGAGGAAAACATTGGACGACGGAGAATTTTGTAATCGGAGGATGAAATCAATCGTCCTTCCGCAAGGGCGGACGACCAAAGCGAAAATTCTTCCGCAACGGTGGGGATAACCAGGAGTAAAACCTGAATCGAAAGAAAACTATTGACATATCGGCAAGATTGGCACTTCCCTCAACCACAACGGCGGAAATGTAAAGCCTCCCACCATCTGCAATGAGACTTAAGCCGAAAGCAACAACACTTAAAGGCTCGAAAAGTTTAGAGCTTTGGCAGCCGCAACGACGGAAAAGAAAAATACTTCGGGCAAGTGACTAAAGGCTGACGCGTCGGCTGGTGGATCGCTTTATACATCGGGCGCTAAACCTCTTTGGGAGCCGCAACGGTGGAAGAAATGATCAGAAAAAATTTCGGTGCAAAACCACAAAGCATCCGATGTGAAAACAAAGAAATCAGAAAAGATAATCGAAGTCAAACCGAAAATCTATTCGCAATGGTGGAAGAAGAAGTGACAATGGTTCCAATGCAAAACCAAAACCCAGCCGATTTCGCCAACCGAATCGGGAGAAAAGTCGAAGCTAAAACTAAACATCAGTCCGCAACGGCGGGGAAAGAAACGACAAGTCTTTCCGATCTAAACCCAAAAATCAGCCGATGTGAAAGACCGACGGATCGAAAGACGAAAACGCATTTCCTTCCGCAACGGCGGAAGACCAAAACGAAGATTCACCTGCAATGGCGGAAGATCAAAACAAAATACCTTCCGATTCAAGCATGCTTCAAACACAATTAAAGGCAAATGATGAAGGTTTGATCAATCATTGAAATTCTTAATCATTTTAGAAAATTGAAAAACAGCTGTAAGTCAATCCAAGCATAAGAAAGTCTTTCTGAAACGTTCTCAAACCAAATCCAAGAAGACAATCAAACTAATTCAAGCAAAAGGAGGGTCCTAATTTTTTTTGGAATTTTGGGAAATTGTTGCAGCTGCAACAGGTAGTTAACGTAGTAATGAGTGTAGTTGAGGAGGTTTGGGAGGATGTGCATGGGAAGTGAATAGGTTTGGGATGAGCAATAAGCACCCTGCATTGCAACATTGAATGTTGTGGTGGATGTTTTGTTGGTCGTTGGATCTCAAGAGCAGCATTGAATGCTACGGTGAGTGCTTTGTTGGCCATTGGATCTCAAGCAACTTTAGATCCAATTACCTACAAAGCACCCACTGCAACATTCAATGTCACACTGTCGGGTGCTTATTTCTTCCCTATCAATAGTGATTCATGGAAAAATATGGTAAATAAGTACTTATAAATTTTTAAAAATGAGCTCTATCAATATGGGATTCCAATGAAAATTGGAATTTTATCATTACCAAAAGTTCATAAAACCAACCATTTAGCCATGAAATGACCTCACACAGAGAAGGGAGGAACCTAGTGGAATAGGTATCCATAGTGGTTCGTAGAAGATGGTGGTTGATAAAATTGTCTTTTTCTTTTTTAAATCTATTAATGGTTGGGTTTTATATTTATAAAAATTTTAAAATATAATTTTAACAATATGGGAATTTGAAAATTAAAGAACTATTCAATAAAATTGGATTTTTTTGGCGATGAAAATACCTAAATCTTAGAAAGCAATAAGCACCTCACAATTCATCATAGATTACCTACTCCATCAAACTTCCCTCTCTCATGTTCACATGGCTTACTTGGCATGAAGTCTCAGATTTTCGTAAGACCAACATAGATTCATCTTAAAAAGGATATGCCAAGAGCCAAAGGGGATCAAATCTCTCTAACTGCAACCCTTTTTTTAGAGTTGAAATGTTGAGAAAATGTGAATGAAAATTTAATGGTTTTAAGTTTGTGCCGAAGAGGCGCATTCTATATCCCAGTAGGGAGAGATGTGTAAGTCCTTTCGTGCTCATCCTAGAGCTGACACGTGTCTTTTATAAAAAAATAAAAAAATGTTAAAAGAAAACATGACTGCTCAATTTAGATTTAAAATATTTTTTAGAACCACATATATAAGACTACAAATTAAAACCATAAAATTTTCGTTCAAATTTCCTCAACATTTCCACTCTAAAAAAGGGGTTTGTAGTTAGAGATATTTGATCCCTTTCGGCACTTGGTAGATCCTATTTAAGATGGATCTATGCTGGTTGGTTGGTTGCGTAAGTGTTGATACAAATGTCAATTATGTTAATGATTCGACATGTGGTTGAAGACTTTACCATTTGCAGTTATTACCTAGGACTTTAAGGATAAGGTGGTTAGCATAGTAATGAGTGTAAATTTTGTGGCGGGTGTTTTGTTGGTCATTGGATCTCATGTGCAGCATTAAAATCAATAAGCACCCGATAATGTAGCGTTGAATGTTGTGGCAGATGCTTTGTTTACTGTTGGATCTCAAGCTTATTGCTTCCGTATAAAAAATGATTCATAGAAAAGGGTGGTAAATAAGTATTTATAATTTTTTTTAAATGAACTCTATGAATATAGTAATCCAATGAAAATTAGACTTTTATCATTACCTAAAGTTCATAAAAGCCAACCATTTATCCATGAAATGACGTCGCACATGACCTCATATAGAGAAGGGAGGAACCTAGTGGAATAGGTATCCATAGTGGTCCATAGAAAATGATGGTTATATAATTGTCTTTTTCTTTTTAAAATCTATTAATGGTTGGGTTTTATATTTATAAAAAAATTAAAATAGAATTTTATCTATATAGAAATTTGAAAATTAAAGTTGTTGAATAAAATTGGATTTTATTGGTGATGAAAATATCTAGAAATACATATCAACTTTAAGATGAGAATATCAACTTTTAAGATGAGCACGGAAGTATGGTCCATAGAAAATGATGGTTATATTATTGTCTTTTTCCTTTTTAAATCTATTGATAGTTGGGTTTTATATTTATCAAAAAATTAAAATAGAATTTTATGATATAAAAATTTGAAAATTAAAGTTGTTGAATAAAATTGGATTTTATTGGTGATGAGAATATCTAAAAATACATATCAACTTTAAGATGAGCACGAAAGTATGGTCCATAGAAAATGATGGTTATATAATTGACTTTTTATTTTTTAAATCTATTAATAGTTGGATTTTCTATTTATAAAAAAAATTGATATAGAAGTTTGAAAATTAAAGTTGTTGACTAAAATTGGGTCAACTTTAAGATGAGCAAGAAAGTATGGTCCACAGAAAATGATGGTTATATAAATGTCTTTTTCTTTTTTAAATCTATTAATAGTTGGGTTTTATATTTATAAAAAAGTTAAAATAAAATTTTATCGATATAGAAATTTGAAAAGTAAAGTTGTTGAATAAAATTGGATTTTATTGCTGATAAAAATATCTAAAAATACATATAGACTTTAAGATGAGCATAGATCAACTTTTAAGATGAGCACAAAAGTATGGTCCATAAAAAAAATAGTTATATAATTGTCTTTTTCTTTTTTAAATCTATTAATAGTTGGATTTTCTATTTGCAAAAAAGTTAAAATAGAATTTTATGGATATAGAAGTTTGAAAATTAAAGTTGTTGAATAAAATTGGATTTTATTGGTGATGAAAATATCTAAAAAATAGATATCAACTTTAAGATGAGCATAACAACTTTTAAGAAAGGCACGAAAGTAGGCACAAAAGAATCTTCACCTGCTCTAAAATGCGTCTCTTACACGCAATAAAACCACTACCATAAAATGCGTCTCTTACACGCAATAAAACCCAATTTTCATTTGGATATTACGACTTCTCATCAGGATATTAGGTCCCATATCGATAAAACCCAATGCACTCCGGCTATAAAGCCGCCACCAGATCCACAGCTGCACCACATGAAGCGCTTGTTACTTGGCTTCTGATTTTGCGAAAATAAGGCTGGGCGAGCAGTGGGATTCTGAAGGCTATCCGAATTGAAAAGGATGAGATATCGCCCAAATCCTTCCATGGTGCCATACGGCGCAGAATGGCTGAATACCATGCCGCAGGGAGACGGGTGGTTACCCCGACAATCTCAGCAGCCCGTCGTGGAATTGCAATACCGTCCGGGCGTGGCACAGCAAGTTGTGGAATATCTGTACGCGGAGATCAAAGTGGAGCATTTGACGAGAGGCACCGTGACCAACAGAGCCGTGAGGGACTGGGTGCAGAAAGTGGTAGGGCGGCCCACCGACGACGCAGGGCACATAATCGGGAAGAACCAGGGCGGCCTCGGCACCGTCCAGTGGAACATCTTTCCCCAGAACGGCGGGTTCAACCGCGGCGCTTATGCTCAGAATATCGAAGCCGTCTTCAACGACACCGTCCGAAAGCATGGCACCGCCAAGATTTGGTTTCGTTTTGTTTACGGCAACGCTCGAGAGCCCTTCCGCCCCACAAGTTTCAATTATTTCCTCGTTCATGCCAATGGATCCACTACTCATAACGATCTCATCAACCCTTGAAGCTATACTTCCAATGGACGCCGACTACTGAGAGTGTTGCAACAGTATCTCTGGTGCGGTCCCATAGGTCCTTTGTAAGGTTTAATTTTCATTTTTTATTTTGGAAGTAAAAAATATATAGCATGTGGCCGAGTATTTAACGCTGTTGTAGTAGCTTTGTGGGTTTTTAGATCTCAACCAGTTTGAGTTCAGATGACTCATAAAATTGTTGCCTCAGCATTTAATACTCTGGGTCTAGGACATGATGGTAAGATCAGATTATTACCCATAAAATAGAAAGAAAAAAAAATATTTCTACTTTCTTTGTTTATGTATAATAATAAAAATACCAACTTATATATCACATAATAAAACCTTACTTACACATATATTTTGACATCCACTCTTTAAAGAGGGTGTGCCATATTTGGAGTAATGAAGAGCTTGGAGGACTTTGCTTGACTTGCTCATTCATATTTTGTTTATACGACATATCAGTGATCTAGAAATGACTAAGTATTTTATTGTTATATGTTGGAATGATTTGTGGACTTAAAACCACTTAGAACCTTTGGCAAAAGAACCTGCTATGGATAATAAAGCTTCCGATTTGTAAATACAGAGATTTGTATTGCCTGTGTTAGACAGTGGTGTAGCATTTTCATTAAAACCTCGGCACTATATGTCTATGAGTATATGGAGAAGGGTAGTATGCATGGGCTTCTTCATAAAGGAGATGTGTTAAAAAATCTCTATTGGCAAAGTGATCACCTCTAGATCTGGAAAGGATTTGGTATATTTCCACCATGAATGTAGCCTTGGGATTTTGCACAGGACCATTACTTCAAACAAAATACTTTTGAATGAGGTCATCTTAACCTTAATATAATGTATTTAAATTTAAATAAAAATATAAAGTATTTATAAGATATTATTTTTAAATATTAGGGTGTGCGCAAGAAGTTGAGGGTCTCTTAAATTGGCACG
>LPNX011223504.1:4112-19546 GCA_001517045.1 Pseudotsuga menziesii | reverse complement strand
TGATGATGTTCATGACGTTGATGGTGATGATGATGAGGAGGAGGATGATGATGATGATGTTCATGATGTTGATGTTGAGGAGGAGGATGATGATGATGAACGTGATGATGATGATGTTCATGATGTTGATGTTGATGTTGATGGTGATGATGATGATGAGTATGATGTTCATGATGTTGATGATGATGAGGATGATGAGGATGTTCATGATGTTGATGACGATGATGATGAGGATGATGAAGGTGATGATGATGATGATGGTGTTCATGATGTTGATGGTGATGATGATGATGAGGATGATGTTCATGATGTTGATGATGATGAGGATGATGAAGGTGATGATGATGATGTTGAAGATGATGAGGATGATGAGGATGTTCATGATGTTCATGATGATGATGATGTTCATGATGTTCCTGATGTTGATGACAATGAGGATGAGGATGATGAAGGTGATGATGATGATGAGGATGATGATGATGTTCATGATGTTCATGATGTGTTCATGATGCATGATGTTCATGATGTTGATGACGATGATGATGAGGATGATGAAGGTGATGATGATGATGAGGATGATGATGATGGTGTTCATGATGTTGATGGTGATGATGATGATGAGGATGATGTTGATGATGTTGATGATGATGAGGATGATGATGATGTTGATGATGTTGATGATGTTCATGATGAGGATGATGAAGGTGATGATGATGATGAGGATGATGATGATAATGATGATGATGTTGAAGGTGATGATGATGAGGATGATGATGATAAGGATGATGTTCATGATGATGATGAGCATGTTGATGATGAAGGTGATGATGAGGATGATGATGAGGATGACGATGAGGATGCTGATGATGATGTTCATGATGTTGATGGTGATGATGATGTTGATGAAGGTGATGATGATGAAGGTGATGATGATGATGATGATGATGAGTATGATGTTCATGATGTTGATGGTGATGAAGATGATGATGATGATGAGGAGGATGATGAGGATGATGTTGATGGTGGTGATGGAGAGGATGATGATGAGGATGATGAAGAGGAGGAGGAGGAGGATGATGATGATGATGACGATGATGATGGTGATGATGAGGAGGAGGATGATGAGGATGATGTTGATGGTGGTGATGGAGAGGATGATGATGAGGATGATGAAGAGGAGGAGGAGGAGGATGATGATGATGATGACGATGATGATGGTGATGATGAGGAGGAGGATGATGAGGATGATGTTGATGATGTTGACGGTGATGATGATGATGATGATGGTGATGATGAGGAGGATGATGAGGATGAGGATGAGGATGAGGATGTTCATGATGTTGATGGTGATGATGATGATGATGAGGAGGAGGAGGAGGAGGATGATGATGATGATGAGGATGATGTTGATGGTGATGAGGATGATGAGGATGTTCATGATGTTCATGATGGGGATGATGAGGATGTTCATGATGTTGATGATGTTCACGATGTTGATGGTGATGATGAAGAGGAGGAGGAGGAGGATGATGAGGATGATGAAGAGGAGGAGGAGGAGGATGATGAGGATGATGAAGAGGAGGAGGAGGAGGATGATGAGGATGATGAAGAGGAGGATGATGATGATGAGGAGGAGGAGGAGGGTGATGATGATGATGTTCATGGTGAGGATGATGATGATGTTCATGATGTTGATGATGATGATGATGATGATGATGTTCATGACATTGATGGTGATGATGAAGAGGAGGATGATGATGATGATGTCGATGGTGATGGTGAGGATGATGATGATGATATTCACGATGTTGATGGTGATGATGATGAGGATGATGATGATGATATTCACGATGTTGATGGTGATGATGATGAGGATGACGATGTTGATGGTGATGATGATGATCATGTTGATGATGATGATGATGGTGTATAAGGTGATGATGATGATGAGGATGAGGACGACGATGAGGAAGGTGATGATGATGTTCGTGATGTTGATGGTGATGAATGATGATGGTGATGGTGATGATGATGATGATGGTGTACAAGGTGATGATGATGATGAGGATGAGGATGACGATGAGGAAGGTGATGATGATGTTCGTGATGTTGATGGTGATTAATGATGATGGTGATGGTGATGAGGATGATGATGATGAAGGTGATGTTCATGGTGATGATGATGTCGATGGTGATGGTGAGGATGATGATGATGATGATGATGTTCATGATGTTGATGGTGATGATGATGTCGATGGTGATGGTGAGGATGATGATGATGATGATGATGATGATGATGACGATGATGAAGGTGATGATGATGAATGAGGATGATGATGATGATGAAGGTGATGATGATGAGGATGACGATGATGATGAATGATGATGATGAGGATGAGGATGAGGATGAGGATGGTGATGTTCATGATGTTGACGATGATGATGATGATGATGACGATGACGATGATGAAGGTGATGAGGATGATGAGGATGATGATGATGATGTTCATGATGAGGATGGTGAGGATGATGATGATGTTCATGATGAGGATGGTGGGGATGATGATGATGATGTTCATGATGTTGATGATGAGGATGATGTTGTTGATGTTGATGGTGATGATGATGAGGATGAGGATGGTGATGTTCATGATGTTGACGATGATGATGATGATGATGATGATGATGACGATGATGAAGGTGATGAGGATGATGAGGATGATCATGATGATGTTCATGATGAGGATGGTGAGGATGATGATGATGAGGAGGAGGATGATGATGATGTTCATGATGAGGATGGTGGGGATGATGATGATGATGTTCATGATGTTGATGATGAGGATGATGTTGTTGATGTTGATGGTGATGATGATGAGGATGATGATGATGATGTTCACGATGTTGATGGTGATGATGAACGATGATGATAATGATGAAGGTGATGATGATGATGATGATGATGATGAATTATGATGATGTTCATGATGTTGATGGTGATGATGATGAGGATGACAGTGATGATGATGATGACGATGTTCATGATGTTGATGGTGATGATGATGATGATGCCGATGATGGCAATGATGGCAATGGTGATGATGATGATGACGACGATGGTGATGATGAGGATGATGATGATGATGTTCATGATGTTGATGGTGATGATGATGAGGATGACGGTGATGATGATGATGACGATGTTCATGATGTTGATGGTGATGATGATGATGATGCCGATGATGGCAATGACGGCAATGGTGATGATGATGATGATGACGATGGTGATGATGATGATGATGATGAAGATGATGGTGATGATGATGAGGATGATGATGATGATGTTCATGATGTTGATGGTGATGATTATGATAAGGATGATGAAGGTGATGATGATGACAATGACGACAATGGTGATAATTTTGTTGTTGATGATGATGATAATGGAAATGATGGCAATGGTGATGATGATGATGATGACGATGGTGATGATGAAGGTGATGATGGTGAAGATGATGATGATGAATATGGACATGATGAAGATGATAATGATGATCATGGAGATGTTCATGATGATAATGATGGTGATGGTGATGTTGATAATGAGGAAGGTGATGATGATGACGAGGAGGATGATGATGATGATGACAACGATGGTGATGAGGACGATGTTCATGATGATGATGACAATGATGGTGATGATGATGTTCATGATGTTGATGGTGATGATGATGATCATGTTGATGATGATGATGATGGTGATGATGAACCTAATGATGAAGATGAGGATGAGGATGATGATAATGATTATGAGGATAATGATGATGGCGATGGTGATGATGATGATGAGGAAGGTGATGATGATGATGATGAATTATTTCACTACAAGAGGGATTTATTATTTGTGTATCATATAAAGAACCTGTGGGAGCATCAGATGTCGCCATTGAAGGAGCTAAGGTTGCCGCTATTGGCATGATACTGGAGACATGATGCATTGGAAAATTGTAGCAGGTCATTAGGGCTATGGAAGAGGTTGCAGTAGGTCACTAGTGGAAATCCCTAGGCATCGTTATGTATCAGATCCCTCTCTCCATCACCAATCAGTGTACAATTAGTAACTAGTTTAATACTAATACTTCTAGTAGTAATAGTATACACACACATTCTATATCATTTGTGTGATACCATTTGATGTATTTTAGATTAATGAACCTACAAACCTTATGTTATATGTGGAGTGTACACCAACTTCAAGAATAGAAGCATTATGATCCCAAGCATTATGTCAAAAATATGTTGGCGCCATATTTTTTGTTTCACACATCGCGCACGCGATTTACAAGGACATAACGCACTCACGTTTTATATGGACATAACGCGAACGTGATTTATATGAACATAACGCGCACGCGTTGTTTAGTGTTAAATCACGCGCGCGTTTGGTAAATTCAAATTTTTATTCCCTCCAAATGATAAGGCCGAGCCTCCACCCATGATTTCATGGAATTCCTATGCCTATGTGTTTGCTTTGCACTTTGCTTCGGATTCAACATGCCTGTGCCTTGGAGTATGATAAACCATGGCAAATTCAGCATTATATCCATATTTTCAATATGCTCATGTTTAATGGTTTGTCTGATTGTTCTACACACCTCCATTTTTTATGAGATTTTAGAAACAGATATGGTTTTTTTTGCAGATTCTAAATATGTAAATTTTAATAAGAATACATAATTTTTTCTATTTTTTTCTTATTTATCTTCTGTCATCACTCCTCAACTCAAAAAACACACTGGTAGTGTTTCTTCTATAAGTTTTTCAATTCTTGATCACTTCAAACAAAAATTGTATGGTGCACAAGTAGACACTAACCTCTACGTTCTATCAAAACCCCATTTCATGATTTTTGCATTAATACCTTCAAAGGCTGCACCCACAAAACACGTACCATTTTCGAGGTTTTCTCACTTAGACAATTATAAAAATATTATAAAATTACTAATTTAATTTTTGAAAAATAATGCCGCACTAGTGCTATGGGTTCTCTACATGGATGTCAATTTGTGTAGCTTGATTCAATCATTTAGGCCCTCAAAGGCTGGACCCACAAAAACATATACCTTATAATTTCCCTGAAAAATAAAAAGTGCCTATTAGGAAAAATGAGATTTGACATAGCTATGCAAATTTTCGATACATAAAAGTTATATATTCGGAAAGGTGATTCAATTTCCTACATTTCATGTTTTTTACTCAATGCAAGATATTTTGCATAAGTATCTCAAAAAATCCAAGTAAGTTGAGGGATGCCTGATTTTTCAAGTTTCTATTGCATCTAACGTGCACAAAAAGGTCCCTCATCTTCTTGCGCAGGCCCTTCATTCATTCTTATAGTGAGCCTACTCTAGCCTACTCTAGCCTAGCCTATCTTACTCTAGCCTACTCTAGCCTAGACTAGTTTAGCATAGCCTAGACTATCCTAGACTAGCTTAGCCTAGCCTAGCTTAGCCTAGCCTAACCTATCCTATCCTATCCTAACGTCGCCTACAGTACTCTATTCTATCCTATATTAGCCTATTCTAGCTTAGACTATCCTTCTCTGGCCTATCCTAGCCTAGCCTACTCTACGTTATCCTATCCTTCTCTACCTTAGCCTAAACTAATATGGCCTAGCCTAGCCTCCCCTTTCCTAGCCTAACCTAGCTTACCCTATCGTACTCTACCCTAGCCTACTCTATCCTAGCTGAAACTACTCTAGCCTAACATAACCTACTCTAATCTATCCTACCATATTCTATACTAGCCTATCCTAGCCTACTCTAGACAACTCTACTATACTAGCCTAACCTACACTATTGTAGCTTATCCTAGCCTACTCTAGCCTAGCCTATCCTACCCTACCCTACTCTAGCATGGCATACTCTAGCCTAGCCTACTCTATCCTAACCCAGCCTAGCATACTCTAGCTTAGCCTAACCTATCTTATCCTACTCTATCATATCTTAGGCTAACCTTGCCTACTCTATCATAGCCTAGTCTAACCTATCCTATCCTTGCCTACTCTAGTGTAACTTAATCTATCCTACCTTAAGCTACTCTAGCCTAGCGTAGGAAGCTTTAGACTAGGCTACCCTAGCCTAACCTACCCTACACTATCTTTCTCTACCCAAACCTACTCTAGCGTATCCTACCCTGCCCTACTCTAGCTTAGACTACTCTAGACTACTCTAGCCTAGCCTACCCTAGCCTACCCTATCCTAGCATAATATGGCCTATCCTAACCCACTATACCCTATCCTATCATATCCCACTCTATATACCCTATTCTACTCTATCCTCGCATAGGATAACCTAGCCTACTCTAGTGTAGCCTAATCTATCGTAGCCTTCCCTAGCCTACTCTATCCTACCTTTCTCTATCCTAGGTTAACCTACTCTATCCTAGACTAGGAAACTCTAGACTAGGATACTCTAGCCTAGCATACACTACACTAGCCTATTCTAGCCTACCCTACTCTAGCCTAGCCTAAGCTAACCTACTCTATCCTTCCTTACCTAGCCTTATCCATCTTACCCTATCCTAGCATAGTCTAACGTATCCTTCCATAGCCTACTATATCCTTTCCTATTGTCTCCTAGCTTAACCTACTCTAGCCTAGCCTAACCTACTCTAGACTAGCCTACTCTAGGCTAGCCTCCTATGCTCTAGCCTACTCTAGCCTACCCAACTCTAGCCTCGACTAGACTAGCGTACCCTAGCCTAGCCTAATATATCCTATCCTTCTCTATCCTATTCTAGCCTAACCTATCCTAGCATTGCCTACTCTATCCTAGCATACCCTACACTATTATATCCTTTCCTAAACTAACCTTCTCTAGCCTACCCTAGCCTATCCTACGCTACCTTATCATAACCTACTCTACCTTAGCCTAGTCTATTGTAACCTACCCTATCCTACTCTATCCTAGACTAAGTATCTATCCTACCTTAATATGCACTAGCATATCCTAACTACTATACTTTTGCTTACTCTAGCTTACACTACTTTATCCCACCCAACTCTAGGCTAGATTAACCTAGCCTATTGTAGCCTAACCTAGCTTAGGCTACTCTAGGTTATCCAAGCCTGATCTATCCTAGCTTACTCTAGCCTATTTTAACCTGTTGTATCCTAGCCTAACCTAACCTACTTTATCCTAGCCTACTTTATCCTACTCTAGTCTATCCTATTCTAGCTTAGCTTACTCTAGCCTAGCCTACTATAGCCTAGCCTAGACTATTCTAGCCTAGCCTATCCCATTGCACTCTAGTCTTCTCTATATTAGTCGAACCTACTCTTTCTTAACCGAGCCTATCCTATCCTACTCTATCCTAGTATAGTCTAAGATAACCTACCTTATCCTACTCCATCCTATCTTACTCCATCCTAGGTTAACGTAGTGTATCCTAGCCTACTCTAGACTACCAAACTCTAGCCTAGCCTACTCTAGACTACCAAACTCTAGCCTAGCCTATTGTAGCCTAGCCCACTCTATGCTATCCTAGGGTACTCTAGCATAATCTAGCCTAATGTATCCTAGCCTACTCTAGCCTAGTGTATCCTAGCCTACTCTAGCCTAGCATACCCTAACCTATCCTAGCCTAGCTTAACCTACTCCATCCTAGCCTAGCTTACCTACTCTATCCTAGCCTATCTTAACTTAGTATAGCCTAGCTTATCTTAACCTACTATAGCGTGTCATAGCCTACTCTATCCTAGCCTAGCCTACTCTATCCTATCCTATCCTACTCTAACATACTCTAGCCTACTCTATCCTAGCCTAGCCTACTCTCTCCTAGCCTATCCTACTCTAACATACCCTTCCCTAGTGTACTCTAGCCTACTCTAGCTTACTCTAGCTTACCCTAGTCTAGTCTAGCATACTCTAACCTATCCTCACCTAGCCTACCCTAGCCGATCCTACTGTAGCGTACTCTACCCTACCCCACCCTAGGCTAGCCTAGCAGACTCTATCCTAGCTTAACCTACTCCAATCTATCTTGGGCTAGCCTAGCCTAGTCTACTCTATCATATCTACTCTAGCCTAACATGCTCTACTCTAGCCTAGCTTAGCCTACTCTAGCTTGTCCTATTCTAGACTATCCTACTCTAGCCTACTCTATCATGGCATACTCTTTCCTAGCCTATCCCACTCTATCCTAGCCAAGTCTAGCTTACCCTAGCCTAGCCTAGGCTAGCCTAATCTAGCCTAGCCTAGCCTACTCTAGCCTAAACTAGTCCAATCTAACCTACCCTATCCTACTCTATCCTAGGTTAACGTGCTCTAGCATAGCCTAACCTACTGAAGACTAGCATACTCTAGCATACAATACTCTAGCCTACTCTAACATATCATACTCTAGCCTACTCTACTCTACTCTACTCTAGCCTACTCTACTGCTCTAGCTTATTCTAAGCTAACCTAGGATGAGCTAGCCTAACCTAACCTAGTGTAGCCTAACCTTTCCATACTCTAGCTTAGCCCAACCTACATTACCTTACAATAGCTTTCCTTAAGCAAAACTACCTACCTTTTCCTACTCTAACATAGTCTATCCTAGCTTCCCCTAAACAAGAATCCTAACCATAAGCCTAACTTTGAACACATCAATTATAATGTAATTGATACAATGCCTAACTTAATGAAAACCCATTTTTAAATGTCAAATAGTGAATCACATATCCATTATGCCATTTGAAATAAAACAAAATACATAATTTTAATAAAACATACAAAATATTACAATTAACTAGACATTTGCTTAATGTACATTGCACTCTAAAAATGACAAAAGTCCACATAGAAAATAACTAACACTAAAAATTAGAAAAGTCCACATAGAAAGTAACTAACATAAATTGTAACTTTATAAAAAATAGAAAATATTTTTTATACACATTAAAATAGATTTTTATGAAAAAATATTCAATTTAGAATATAATATATATCTTATTTATAAATAGTTATTAGATAATAAATTTTATTTTTTAATGTACGATATACAATTTTTTTATTTATTTAATTAATTAATAAAAGAAAACTACACATAAGTAAAATAAATGCAATAAAGATTCACATCTAATAAAAAAACTAATAAATCTTTGATTTCTGAGAAAAAAGAAAGTAATAATTACATTTCATATAAAAATAAAAGTAATAAATCTTCAAGTCTAATAAAATAAAAGTAATAAAGTAATAAATCTTCAAATCTAATAAAATAAAACTAATAAAACTAATAAATCTTCAAATATAATAAAAGAAAACTAATCACTCTTTGATTAAGTATCACTAAATTCTATATAAAAATAAGTTAAAAAGAATCTAAATTGCTTTCCTAGATTTTAATATATAAATTTTTATTGGCTAGTTTTGTATAATAAATCTTTGATTAGTCAAAAAAAAAAGTAAGTTCTAAATAAAAATGAGTTTAAAGAGAAACTAAATTGCTTGCCAATACTAACATATAAATAAAAATGAGTTTAAAGAGAAACTAAATTGCTTTTCACTACTAACATATAGATTTTTACTAGATTTTTATTAATAGATTTTTACAGATTTTTATTAAGCAATTTATTATGAAATTTAAATTTATTAAAATTTTTTAAGTATATACATTTCTTCAAATTAAAAAATAAAAACGACCCTCACGTGATTGTTTAAAAAAATAAATATTATGCCAAGGGATGACTAAACCAATGAGTCTGATAACACAAAAACATTTCTTCAGATTAAAAAAAAAACGACCAGCTGTTTGTTTAAAAAAATAAATATTATGCCAAATGATGACTAAACAAATGGGTCTGATAACACATTGGATCTTTGATACTATTGAGAATAAAAATAACCTAAATTATGTAAGAAAAGGTGAACTGTAAAATTTTTCTTCAAAATCTCATAAAATCTAAAAAAAATAGCTAAACCTCAACAAAATCTAAAAGAAAAATAGCTAAACCAAAAAAATTGATACAAAATCTATCATAAATAACAATTTTTTATATTAAAATCTACGAGAAAAATAACTATTCAAAATATTAAAATCTACTTAAAAATGGTATAGATATGTTAACTATTAAATATATAGATTCAACAAAGCTGCCTTGATTAAATTAATGAGAAATATGGGTTAAGCTATTGTTAATTAAAATTTAAATGTAATCAACATGGTAGATACCAGGAACCATTGCCGAATCCATGGGATCACAACTGGAGCTGATACAACTAATATTTTCTATTTCTAAACAAATGTGCTGATACAACTGGGCTTACAGACTGCCACGCAAAAATCCCTATTTTATAGGAAAAATTAGGGTTAGGGTTTGTGAGATAGAATGCACACTTACCACTGATAACAAGCTGGATTGCTTCAGATAAAATCTGCAAGCACTGAGAACTGGATCGGAGAGGAACTGATCTCTCCTGTCTCCAGTGAATGCTCCAGCAACAAGACACCCAATCAAAGCAACAGGTGACGCCCTCAAGGAAGGAGGTGTCCGATGGATCTGCAGATTTGCAGGGATGATAGCCTCGCTGTGATAGAGAGATTGGATGGAATATACTGTAGTTCTGAACCCTCTAACTATGATAGCATCTTGGTTCTCTGAGGCAGCTCCTCACATCCCTGGTGGTCTGGAATTGCTGATAACTCCTTCGAATGAGCTAAGATGGAGCTGATAATCAAGGAGTACTGGAGTATGTAGCTGATGATAAGAATGGTGCCTAATTTTCTGAAGGAAACTGAGATCTGGAGGCTCTACAGCTGATTAGGGCTTTCTGGTTGAAAACCCCCCTTAGGGCTACACTGTGTCCTGCAACAATCTATACCTTGTGCTATGTAACTGATGAATGAATGAAGATCAAGTGGTGAACTAGTATGGATTACCTAGAATAAGACTAGGACAGATGTTTCACTGCTGAAATCCTGTTAGCCGAAGACTCCGTCTCCAACCCCAACTGTTGTGCTGCACGCTGTGCTGCTATCCAAGATCTCCCAAAAATAATCATAAGCATAAGTGAGGTCTGCTCTTGCTTTACCCTCTATTTATAAATTTCAACTGCGCAAAACCTAATCTTTGACCTAATTAGGTCACTTTATCTTCTAATTTGCCGTTGACTTGCAAAGAGGATGGTCATGTAATGGAGCATGGAAAAGAGTATGGTCATGCAAAGAGCATGGTCATGCATGAAGGTGGCCTTTGGCCCAGGTGGCCCTTCTTGACCAAGTGAGGATGCCGTAGATATTCTATGGATGTCATGAGTCCTGATCTGATTCCCTAGCTATCAGTAACCGCTCGAACCCACAGGAATCACATAGGTTAGTGGTATGGGCCTCAGGGCCTAAAAGGAAGAGGACATTACACTATTCCACAAAAGATCTGAGTACAAACTACGAGGAGAATCTTGATTTGCATGCTCCAAAACTTAGTCTTAATTTTATTTTATCCATAGCTCTTTAGTCTCTTAAAGAAAGTAAGGAGAATAATAGAGAATGCTAATTCTACTTGTTGTCCATGGGCCTCTTTCTCCTCTATTCCTTATTGAGATGCATATATTTCACTTATGATTACTTCTTTGATGCGTAAATGTTCATTTCTACTGGAAGGATGCAAGAGATCTCCTCGAGTAACCTTCCCCACTCAAAAAATACTTGACCATAATTGTAATTTTTTCAGTTGGTCAACAATCCTTGTCTCGGACATGGATTAGTGTAGATGTTTTTTATTTTATTTGAAAACTACAAGTTCTATGCAAATAAAAAAAATATTCAAAGAAAAGAAACTTCCAAAGAAAAGCATGTACTTGAGCACCCTATGCTACTAAGGTCATTATTTCACGAAGTTTTCGACATGAAGCTCTTATTTCTTCCATGCAACAAACTAAAATGAAAGGAATAGAAACCAAATTATACTTGCATAAATTCATCCAGTACAAGGATCTTCTAAATCAAGTGATACTATGTAGCAAGTGAAGCAGGATGGAATGCACATTCTTACCTCTTGCCTTACCAAATTGTCTCCTTATGTTTTAGGATATGGACAATCTATTAGAATAATATTATCTAAGGAATGGGAAACCAATTCAAACCTAGTTATTTGACACCTCTATGGAAATGGTGGTAAAATGTCGAGAAAAACAATTTCTTAGTTTTACCTCACATAAATTATCAACCACTGTTAGTAAAATAATGAGGTGTCATGCAAATTATATGCAAAAACAAGACTCAACTGGTCTCTCTAAGTATGCATGCTAGCATCCTACTCAAGAATATACTAATAGGTTTCATGGAGCTATTTTTTATTTACATCAAAATGACTAGAAATTAACCATGTTTTTATATGTTGATTGAGAAGGGGAAACCAAACCACATAGTGTATGAAAATAAAAATCACACTTGACTCACACACTTGCATCAAATGTAAAGTGTTGGAAATTTAAATTGCATGAAATGTAAACTACAGGAAATGTAAATCAAAACTATTGAGATTCCATATAACAAAAGGAAACATTTGGGAAGTGTGTACCAGCGATAGTGGTCCCTACTTCTCTTGGAATACACTATCAAGTGTTAGTTCCCATAGGTGTATTAGGTTTAAAATATATCATGTATAGGCATGATATGGATCAACTTTTATACATATTAGAGATATAATTGTGATGAAACTTGAATTTGACTCATAGTTTGAAAGCTTTAGGTATATTAACTAGTTTATGAATAATTGTGTAGAAGCAAAGGTAAATTGCAGAGGAATTTTATTAAATCCAATAGAGAAATAAGGAAATGGAGATAAATTTAATAGATGGAGACAATATTTGAATTCACGAAGTGTCACTAAGCAAATTTTGTAAATGAAGACAAATTCGATCATACTAAGGTGCAAAATACAAAATTTAGAAATTCTATATGTAGATTTGTATTTCTAACATAATATTCAGTTTTAATCACAAAATGGTATCACCGATGCTTGATTGGCTCAAATATGCTCCAATATGCTTTATTAACTTTCTCATGAAACCTCACATACAATGTAAAACATAACAAAAGACAAAAATAGAAGAACTCTCTGAAGGAATCTGTGTCCTTAATATATGGAAAAATATTTACATGGGAAAAAATATGCATATGAATGAACATATCAGAAAGAAAAATTCTAGTTCTAAAAATTCCATCCTCGAGCTTATGGCTCGAATTACAATATATAATGTCTAAGGAAAAAGAATACATTTAGCCATGATATCACTTGTAAGTGAAGAGTAATAGTCTAATGACTAATTAATTTTTACATTTTATCTTTTCATATTTATTTTATGCCACTTGACCCCTTTAACTCTCGTTTTTTATACCATTTTTCTTCTTTCCTTTATTTAGATTTTTGTTTTCCATGCATGTGTACTTGGGGTGGCATAACTCGATGAATTTGTGGAATGGAATCTTCGATCATATTTTTCAATAACTCTTTATATACTTAGATTCCAGTTGGAAATTAACCTATAAATGGCATTAAAGAGATTGGATTTGTTGGTCCTACAAACATCTCTAGCCTACTCTACCATAACCTACTTGATCCTTCTCTATATTATCCTTTCCTAGTCTACTCTAGATTTTCCTAGCCTAGCCTACTCTATCTTAGCCTTACCTAGCCTACTCTATCATATCCTAAACTTCGCTTCTCTCGGGCATAGAAGGATAGCCTAGAGTAGGATAGCCTAGTCTAGGGTAGAGTAGGATAGCCTTGTCTAGGATAGGGTAGACCTTACTATAGGCTATTCTACAATATCATATCCTTTCCTTTTCTATCCTAGGTAGCCTACTCTATCCTATCCTATCCTACCCTACTCTAGCATTACCTACTCCAGACTACTCTAGTAAATCCTATCCTATCTTATCCAATCCTATCCTATTATATCTGTCCTAGCATATACCACTATATCCTATCCTACTTTAGCGTAGAATAACTTAGCCGACTTTAGCATAGACTACTTTAGCTAAGCCCAACCTATCCTGCTCTAGCCTAACATATCATATCATATCATAGCCTAGTATAACCTAACCTAGCCTATTTTGGCCTATCCTAGCCTATTCTCTCCTATATCTTACCCTAGCCTACTCTAGCATACTCTACCCTATACTAATCTAGCCCACTCTAGTCAATCCTACTCTAACCTAGCCTACTCTAAGCTATCCTACTCTAGTTTATCCTACTCTACCCTAGCCTAACCTACTCTATCCTAATTTAATCAAAACTACTCTATCCTAGCCTACTCTACCCTAATTTACTAAAGTCTTCTCTAGCCTAGCATATTCTTCCGTACCCTGCTCTACTGTACACTAGGATACTCTATCCTAGCCTACTTTATCCTACACTAGCCTAGTCACCTGTAGCATAGTCTACTCTATCCTACTCTATATTATCCTAGATTACTCTAGAATACTCTATCCTAGCATGTCCTATAATACTATAACTTAGCGTACTATACTATACCCTGACCTATTCTATTATAACCCGGCCTTACCTATCCTTGTCTACTTTATCCTACTCTATCCTACTCTAGCTTACCCTATCTAGCCTACCATACTATAGGTTATCCTATCCTAGAATACTCTAACCTATGCTTCTCTAGCATATATCATATCCCACTCTAACTAAGATTAGCATAATACACACTATCCTAGCCTAACATACCTTACTCTATTCTAGACTACTCTAACCTACTCTATTCTAGGCTTACCTACACTAATCTAGCCTAGCCTAGCCTATGTTATCTTATCACATTCTATCCTAATACACTGGCCTACTCTATCCTAGCCTAGCCTAGCCTAGCTGACTCTAGCCTACTCTTGCCTACGCTACTCTAGCCTAGCCTAGCCTAGAATACTTTATCCTAGCCTACTCTATCCTAACCTAACTTATGCTACTCTAGCTTAGCTTAGCCTATTATAGCCTATACTAGGATATTCTAGCCTAGCCTAGTCTAACCTAGCCTACCCTATCATACTCTATCCTAGATTACTCTATGATTGACTAACCTATTTTATCGTAACCTAACCTACTCTAGACTAGCCTACTATAGCCGATCCTACTCTAGCATACGGGTGAGTGCAAGAAGATGATGGACCTTTTTGGCGCGTTAGATGCAATAGAAACCTGAAAAAATCAAGCATCCCTCAACTTACTTGGATTTTTTGAGATACTTATGCAAAATATCTTGCATTGAGTAAAAAACATGAAATGTAGGAATTTGAATCACCTTTCCGAATATATAACTTTTATGTATCGAAAATTTGCATAGTTATGTCAAATTTCATTTTTCCTAACAGGCACTTTTTATTTTTCAGGGAAATTATAAGATATATGTTTTTGTGGGTGCAGCCTTTGAGGGCCTAAATGATCAAA
>LPNX011223485.1:172479-205874 GCA_001517045.1 Pseudotsuga menziesii | reverse complement strand
TATATATCTTCATCTATTTGCTATTATGAACGCATCAAGACTAGCTCTTTCAAAGTTTGAAGATCAAGTAAAATGCAATGCATATATTATAATACAACATTTTGAAAGCAATGCAATTAGTTTAATGACACCTAAAATGAGATACCATAGGTAATTGATTTCATTTGTAAACCAAGTGAGGAGACAAGTGATTGTAAAAACAAGTGTAAAACCCACAATGACATAAAGGGAAGATAAAACCAATTTCAAATGCTCTGATTAGAAGCTAAGGTAAGATTCGAGGAGCAACATTACTAGCATTCATAAATATGTCACAACCGCCATGGTCAATCCGGTGTGCTATCCATTATGCTATCAAGGACACAAGTATTTTTCACTTTCATCATTGTGTTCCATGTATCAATCATTGTCTTCTATTTCTTTATCTTGCAAATGTGTGTGTGTATTCAACACATGAAAAAGAATGGAATAGTAATAAAAAATTTCCCTTGGTTGTAGATAACATGACCCTTAAAAGTTAAGAATCCTTTTGCACCACCGTTCTGACAAACATGATAAAAAATGTAGCCGCGCAATGATGCGGAGTTCTTCAACCCGTTCATTCTACAAAGAAGAAACAACAACAAAACATGAACATTTTCTAGAATGCAACTTGGAGACAGATGATGGAATTATTGAATGTACCATTCACAATCCATAGCTCCAACAAATCTGCCCCAAAGTTGCACAAACTTCATACCAAAAGCATTTTGAGCACAATGTTTCATTTATGCACATTATTCCAAGAAGGATTGTACATACTCACAAAGGACAATACAGTGGCTGAAATGAGAATATGTTGGCTCATTCTCCACATATTTTGAAAATTATATCAAATAGCTAAAGTTGCCTAGAATTTCCCTCTATCTGGTGCGACTTACACACATGAAGACCATGCTCCACTTTTGGAGAGAAAAAAACTCTCGATTATGTGTTTTGTATCGTTATGTTTTAATTAACTTATTTTGTTTCCTGGGTTTTTTTGTGTGTGGATTCTATAAGCAAAAGAAGATGCTTCATTTGAACTGGTCTTCCTATTGATTCTTACCTTTTGTGTGGATTCTATAAGCAAAAGACTGTGCTTCAGTTGAATTGGTCTTCCTATCAATTCTTCCTTCGACTAAAAGCGAAACCAAACCTTTTTTTTGCATATCGATCTGTAATAGTCAATAACATAACATATGGTACTTTTATAGTATATAAAATAACTACATATCTAAAGGTTTCCATGATGAATTTCTCTGTGTAGTTCTTTCTTCTCTTTTGTTTGCTCCATACATTAGTTGAACACGTTTACCTCTTTTTGAATGTAATTGGATGATCTACCCTTCAATGTTTCCACAAAGTCATTACTACTGCAATTTTCTATTCTGAGAAAAGACTAGAAAATTCCATCCATTGTTTCCATATTTGTCTTCTGAAATACTTCCAATGTCTTTTTAAATATACATCAACATAGCGTACAACAAAATAAAATATGGAAATACAAGAATTAAATTTGTTTTTCGCTTATTTGTTATGTTGCTAAATAGTAAATACTGTGCATTGTGTCTATCTCTTGCCTGAATTTGTCCAGTCTATAACATTTTCCCTCATTTTTTCCAAGTTATAAATAGATGAGAGTTTATTGTTGTAACTAAACAACATACTGAGAGTGCTTTTGGGATTTTAACAGGTATCATTAAATAATATACAAGAGAACACAAATCCACATAGCAACACATTAAAGATAGACACACAATGTTTACGTGGAAAACCCAAAATTGTGAAAAATCACCATAATGCATCTATTATCTCCCTTGACCTAAACCAACATAGAAACACATTAAAGATAGACACACAATTTTTACGTGGAAAATCCAAAATCGTGAAAAACCACAATAATGCATCTATTATCTCCCTTGACCTAAACGAGCCAAGTCGGGCCAAGTGAGCTAGTCACCACTCACCTCCTAGCCACTTTACAATGGAGCCTCCTCAAGCCTTATAAAGACTTCCTTACATGCAATACCATGGGCCACTGCCATGGGCCACCAAAATACCATTGGCCACCAATACCATGGAAAATACCATGGGGTACAAAAGCCATGTTCCAAAAAAGTATGTGCTAGACCTCAACCACCTTTGACTCATTCTTGAGTCAAGGTTAACCCTAACATCCACCTTTTAAGCTTGATTTGGGGATCTCATATACACCCCTATCACCTAGGTCTATCTCTCGACTTTACTGGTGAGTTACCATGGGTATGCATGCCTTACCAGGTCTTACAACCATATGTCCATTTACATGCAAACTACTCCATTAATTTTTTTGTTCATGTGTCTTCATTGTGACTACACCATCGCCATTTGTTGCTTCATCCTCTTTCTTTTCCGTGCTCGATTTCTTGCTCGTTTTCTACCATGCTCCTTTTTGTACTTTTCATTGATGCCCATATAAAAGGAATCCATCTTCCAAATTACATGGGTCCTCAGTTGTTATAACCGTCAGTTCTCTGGGAATTCTCTTCACATACATGGTTCATCGATCTTGGTCCCAAAATTGAGATTAAACCATCTCATATTCCTCTTGTAATCAAAGACTCAACCTCTTAGATCCACATCAAGCTAGGCTACGAGTACACTTGCAACCCTCGTACCTACCCAATGGTTCTTTCCACACTTGATGCAACATCCTTTCTCTGTGCATAAGAGGGATACCTTGTGCTTTTAGCACTCGATGAAACTACATTCTGATTAGGAACCCAAAAATACTGCTAGGGTGTCGGTTCCCACCTAACATGCACCCTACAATTAATTCAAAAAACCAAGTACAACACAACGAACACAACTATATTCCAAACCATGGATCTAATACTATTTTTGGGATTTTAACAAGAGTCATTAAATAATACATGAGAGAACACAAATACACATAGCAACACATTAAATATAGACACACAATGTTTACTTGGAAAACCCAAAACCGGGTAAAACCACCATAATAGATTTATTATCTCCCTTGACCTAAGCCAGCGAAGCCGGACCAAGTGAGCTAACCACCACTCACCTGCTAGCCACTTTATAATAGAGCCTACTCAATCCTTATAAAGAATTCCTTACAAGAAATACCATGGGCCACCAAAATACCATTGGCCACCAATACCATGGAAAATACCATAGGGTACCAAAAACCATGTAGCAAAAAAATATGTGCTAGACCTGGACCACATTTGACTCATTCTCGAGTAAAAGTTGACCCTAACAAGTGAATCATAGATAAAAAAAACTTGAGTTTAAAGCAATTTCAGGAAGTCTCTCATTTCCTATGTTATTTATCTTATGCTTGTACATCATGTACCTAGTCATAGCCATGCTCTCAATGGGGTAAAAACCCACTTCTATGAGGAGAATAGTACAATACATATTGCTTTTAATTTTGAGGTTATAAGTTATAAACCACTTTTGGATTTGCTCAATCTTCCTCCAGGATTATCTTGAAATGCTACACCCCCATACTTCACAACCATACAAGATAACAGGGATGACAAGAGTTTCAAAGAGGAAGTTCTTTTTATCCCACATAACCAGATTGGCTGATTAACAGTTATTTTCAAGACCAAAATAAGCTTTCCACCCTCCAGTAATCCTTTTCTCAATGCCATAGTTCCAATTGAGCTTGTGATGAATATCATTTCTGAGATACTTGTAAGAAGTCACTTCCTCTAGATTTCTATTATTATAAATAAAATTTGCACAGGTGTCTTACTTAGATTTTATAATCATGATATTTTTCATGCCGGTGTTAATAGTCATATCGATGTTAGAGAAAAAATATTTAAGAATTCTTAATTGCTTATCGAGATTAGAAGGATTCTTTTCCATAAGAACAATATCATCAGCATAAAGTAGGAGGATGATAACTATCCCAGCTAAGATTGTATCGATTCAACCTACTTCTGTTAAACACCTTTTTAGCTTATCAATGTAAATTCCAAAAAGGGTAGGGGAGAGGGGAAAACCTTGTTTTAACTCCAATATTACAATTTATATACATTGTCCACCCCTCATTATTCTTAAACTTCACAATGATCTTTTCGTATAACCTTATCACAGTAGCTCTCAACTCAAAAGGAACCTTAAGCTCCTCTACCCTTTTCCATGGGTTATTTCTAGGAATTGTGTCAAAATATTTTCTAAAATCCACAAAGCAACAAAATAGGCTAGACTTACTATTAAGACATTCATCTACAATGATCCTAGGTGTAACAAGGTGGTTCGTGGTTGAATGACGCCTTCTTAAAACTGCTTGTACTTTAGCCCGCTTACCTTCCATTTCCATCCATTCATTGATCGTCTTTTCTAAGATAATACCATATAACTTAGCTAAGAGAGGGATAATCATAATAGTCCAATAATTAGAGGGGTCATTTTTATCACCACTTTTGAAATAGGAAGAATGAGGCTTTGATTCCAAGGTGTAGGAAACGCTTTCTTGACCTCTATATTAAATAGTTTGTGCATGTGCGGGATGAGAACATGCATTCTAATTTTTAAGATTTATGCTTGGTAGCCTTTAATTTCTTTGGATTTTCCATTTGCTAAGCGCTCAACCCCGAAATCTATGTCTTATAACGAAAAAAATTCTTTCGTTGTAAGAAGGGTTTGGATGTTATCTTTGATATCCAAGGATTCATAAAGCTTTTTAAGATATGAATTCCAATCTTTTAATGCAATTTTATTGTCTTCTTTTGTCTTGCGAGTTAGAATTTGCCTCCAAAATTTCTTAGGAGCCACCTTGGAGAGGTGTATGAGGTTTTCTTGCCATTTACTTAGATAATGCCTTTTTTTTCTCTTAATTAAGGCTTTGTAGTGGCTTATCTTGTCCATTTTTATCAAATCTATAGTAGCTTGCTTAATTTATTTTCTCACATCTTTACACTCTTGATCATACCAAGGTTGGTTCTATTATCGCTCGTTTTAGTCGAGACTTCAATAGAGAAATTGTTAATGGACGGCGAGAGGGTTGTAGCAAATTTATGGTAGAGATTTTCTATATTCTCCATACTAGATAAAAGAAACAATTCATTTTTTAGATGATGGAGAAAATTGACAACTTTATTTTTATCAAAGATCAGGTGTTTTTGGAAATGATAGTTTTCCTCCTTGGGATCGCTATGCATGGAAATATTGAGAGTTAAAATAAAAGGTATATGATCAGAGTCGGGATCATGGTCATTATGTAACAGTAAAAATTTGTTTACTGGAACTTCTCAAAATTCCACTTTCGAAAATACAAATAATACATGAGTTTTTTTGTATCGCTGCAAATTCCATTAATCTAAGAGAACAAAAATGATAAAAAAGAACCTGGCCAGAGGAGGTCTCAGGTGGTGGAACCACCACCCTAACCTATAAAAAATTGAGGGTCATCTAAGAAATCTATTGTAGAGGATTTTTAAAATATTAGGGAACCCAAAGTAGCTGGTAGGGATAATAATTATAGAGTTTTTCCTTCCAAATAAATAGAGATGGAACCAAACTAAACACAGAAAGCAAAAAACCTGATATAACAGTCTGACTCCTGAGAGGCACACGGCTCTGCTGATCACTTGCACATGGATCAGGAGGGGGGGTTTTCTTCGAGGATTTGGAATCCCCATCCTCCTTCCTCCTATTTGCTAGTGGAATTAGCATTGGTCGCTAACATGGACTAAGGGGGCTCATTGCTTGACCCTTAGTCTTCCCTCACCCTCTTGAACAGTGGTTCAATGGTGGTCGAGATGGGGAAAGGGGGATCCTGAGCCAACCGTGGCGCCGGTACCAAGCTGGAATCCGTTGAACTATCACCTTTCATGCTTCCTCTTTCTCCATCTATGTGTCCAACCTTCCCAACAGTGCTAACCATGCATTTCCATGCAAAGGTAGCGTTCAGACTGCTGAGTTGCCCATCCATTTCTGTCGTTTTTTCCTTCACGACAAGGAATGTATCATGATCCACGGTCCAATTACTAAGCATATCCTCCATTCTATTACCTAGCATGTTTTTTAACATCCAATAGTGGTTAATCCTGTTCCCGCCATGCCCTATAGCTAAACGTTGGTTCACCACCCTACCTTCCCAATCATCAATGATGTTACAAACCGGCATTGAGATTTTTTATTCGTACTCCTCCTCTATCTGAACACTAAGACCCACTTGGGCCTTCCCTCTACTGTCGCTGGCACGCCGAGGCATACCACGTTGCTTGGACATGGTGATGAGACAATTACCCAGGTGTTGCAAGAAGGGTCGATTGCGCAGCGTAATACGAAGCAGTGGACAAATGCAAGATTGAGGTTCCCCGCAGAGCCGATGGGCCAGTGGAGGATTCCAATATACACCAAAATTACCAACCATAACAGGACCTTAGGCCTCACAAAGAATCCCTCAGGCCAAAACCAAACCATAGGCTGCGTAGAGCATCCCGTGAACCGAAACAAAACATTAAACATACCACTGGAGACAATGTCGTGTTTTTTCATGGATTTCCTCTTCATGGTGCCACCCTGACCTTGCATTAACTGTGTACCTGTAGCTATTAAATGCACATGAACCGACATGAATTCAAAGGAGGATTACAAAAAGAGCCAACTTAGGATGAGAGACGAGAAGTGACGTCCCTCTCCGTCCGCACGAGGGAGCTTGAGTTCATCGTAAGGGAGTCGGATCCTAAGTTCATCTTGCCAGCATACATGGTGCCACGTGTATGGCTCATAGAACAAGGCGCCCCGCACCGTTGGTCAGCATCCCTGGCACCCGCATCCGAGGACAAATAATCCATGAGTTGATACATAGGTATGATATTTTACAAGACAAATAATTCCATCCGGGGACAAATAATTCCAAAGCCCTAAATGCAATCTTGAGTGGGTTGACAAACTTTGTATTTACAAAAGTTATGGGATGCAAGACTGCCAAACAAACCTCAGATAAGTTAAAAATTATCTATGAAGGGGAATCTAATGTAAAATAATCCAAGCTTCAGGAATATAAAGGGTATTTTGAGAGCCTTAAAATGAAAGAAGAAGAAAATATTGGGGAATACCTTCTAAGAATAGATGAGGTTGTCAATGTTATTAGAGGTCTTGGAGGAAAATTAAAAGAGAGAAAAGTTGTGAATAAGGTACTAAGAACGTTTCCAATGAAATATGACTCAAAAGTATCCACCCTAGAAGAATGAGATGATCTTGAACATGTGACAGTAGATGAACTACATGGAATCCTCACTGCATATGAAATGAGAATGAGACTAAATAATTCCTCAAGAAAAGAAGCAACATTTAAAGCCTCATCCAAAAATCAATCACAAAACCTAGATGATGAGGAAGCTCTTTTTATTAAAAAACATGAGAAGAGTACTGGAAAATATAAAGGAAATTTACCCCTAAAATGTTTTAAGTGTGGAAGAATTGGACATTTTTCTTCAAAATGTACTTACCCTAAACAAGATCATAGTGATGACAGAGAAACCTGAAAATTGAAAAAAGGTAAAATAGGAAACAAGAAGAAGTCCTATGAGAAAAAGAAAATATTCTACACCATGGAAGATAGTGAAGATGCAGATACAAGTGAAGATGAGGAAACTGAAATTATATTCATGGGTCTAGATACTCAAGCTTCAAATAGTGACTCATATGTAGAAGGATAAGTATACTTAATAGATGAACTTGTTAGCGCTCTTGAATAACTTGAGAAATGCAGGAAAAAGAACAAACAGTCAAGTCATATCATTAGTGAATTGGAAGCTCAACTTTTAGAAGCCAAAAGTATTGAGGAGGACCTAAACCTGCATCTCAAAAGAAGAATACAATAATCTGAGAGACTTGAAGAAGAGATCATACAATTCAAGAAAAATATTGATGAAGGATTTATCAAATCAAAGTTTGAGAATAGCTCAAGGATTCTAGATGACATCCTGAATATCCAAAGAGCATCCAGTGATAGATCTGGCTTGGGTTTTAACAAAGAAAATAAAAAATAATGTTTCTCTTTCACTAATCAATGAGTAAACAAGAAAAGTTATGCTGAAGCACTAAAGAATCTAGTTAAAAAGGAAGAGAGCAAGAAAGTTGCCCCAAAATCTCAAGATAAAAACATAAATAATATGGTGTCTAAGAGACCAAATAAATATCTACAGATCTTTTTAGGTCGTTGTTACTCTTGTAATAACTTTGGTAATAAAGCCTTAAATTGCAGAGCTTATAGGAAGGTTCCTAAAAACAAGAAGAAGTCATCAAGCAATAAACCAAAGTGAAATCATAACCTTTTTACACTTCTTAAAAAATATGACATAGAGTGTTACAAATGTAATAACCATGGACATATGGAAAGAGATTGTAAACTGATGACTCCTACAAGGAAGAATGTTGCAATTAAGTCTCAAGACACAAAACAAAAGAAGTATTGGAGGGAAAAGGAAGAAAAGGAAAGTTCCATGATTTCTCTATGTGCAACAGAAAATCAAAACCTATGGCACTGGGACAGTGGGTGTTCAAAACATATGACCGGTAACCCAAACAAATTCATAACACTAAGAGATAATAAGGCTAAAGTCACTTTTGGAGACAATTTGTCTTCCAAGATAATTGGCAAAGGAACAGTTGTTGTTAATAACAAGATCAAAGCAGAAAATGTATTACTAGTAGAAAATATCAAGCCTAATCTCCTCAGTGTAAGTCAAACATGTGATCAAGGGCACATCTGTATTTTTGACTCGGAGAAATGTGAGATCAGGAAAAAGGACTTAGGAAGATTTGTTGGCATTGCTATAAGAAATTCAAACAATGTGTACATCCTAGAAAATGAAAATCAATGTTACTTAAGTATGGTTGTTGAAAGTTGGTTATGGCACAAAAGGTTGGGATATTTAAATTTTGACAATGTTGTCAGAATAAGTAAGAAGGAATATGTAAGAGAGTTGCCTAAAATTGTAAAACCTTTAAACTCAGTTTGTAAACATTGTCAACATGGGAAGAAAACTAGAGTCATTTTTAAAACAAAAGAACATATAACCTCATATCCTCTGGAAATAGTGCACACCGATCTTTGTGGACCAACAAGAGTTAAAAGGCTGCAGGAGGGATATTATTTCACGTTGCTCATTGATGATTACACAAGAATGACTTGGGTGACATTTCTCAAAGAAAAATCAAAAGCCTTTGAGAAGTTCAAACTCTTCAAGGAAATGGTTGAAAATGAGACACATATGAAGATCAAATATCTTAGATCAGACAATAGGGGAAGGTTTACTTCAAATGAGTTCGATGAGTTTTGTGAGAAACATGGAATCAAGTGACAATTTTCAGCTACAAAGACTTCTCAACAGAACGGTGTGGTTGAAACAAAAAATAGAACAGTCAAGAAGTTGCCAGAAAAATGATTAATGAAGCAAAGATGCCAAATACATATTGGAAAGAAGCAGTATACGCAGTTGTCTGTATACTTAATAGAGCACAACTCAGAGTGAATAATGACAAGACCCTTTATGAACTGTGGTATGGAAGACCAGCCTCGGTCAAACATTTCAAAGTATTTGGAAGTAAGTGTTACATTAAAAGAAATGAGGATGATATTGGCAAGTTTGACTCTAAGAATGATGAAGGAATATTTCTAGGATATTCATCCTCCAAGAAGGCATATAGATGTTTCAATAAAAGGTTACACAAGATTGTAGAAAGTGTATATGTAAGAATAAGTGATATAAAACCAAGAAGTCATGACACTCCTAAAAATACAAATAATGAAGACTTACAAGAGGACAAAAGTAATCATGATGAAGAAGGAATAGAAAAGGAAGAGACACAGGAAAGTGAAGAAGACTCCCCAAGACCTGATACAAAAGCTCCATATAGAAGGCTACAGAAGAACCATCTGGAGACACAGATCATAGGTGATAAAATTGCTGGAGTTAGTACAAGAAGACAACTAACATTTAATAAACAAGCCCTACTCTCAATAGTGGAACCTAAATTTTTTCTAGAAGCCAACAAAATTAATGAATGGGTCAAAGCCATGAATGAAGAACTAGATCAGATTGAGAAAAATGATACATGGGAACTTGTCCCAAGACCCAAAGATAAGAATGCTATAGGGACCAAATGAGTTTTAAAGAACAAATTCAATCATGATGGTCAAGTGATAAGGAACAAGGAAGGATTAGTATGTAAAGGGTATGCTCAGGTAGAAGGGATTGATTTTGAAGAAACTTATGCCCCTGTGGCAAGACTTGAAGCAATATGAATGTTTCTAGCACTCTCAAGCCATAAAACTTTAAAATATATCAAATGGATGTCAGGTCTTCATTTTTGAATGGAAATATATTAGAAGAGGTTTATATTGAACAACCCGAAGGTTTCCTATTATCAGAAAACAAAGACTATGTTTGCAAACTGAAAAAGGAACTCTATGGTCTCAAACAAGCTCCAAGGGCCTAGTTTTCAAGGCTGGACAACTACTTAAAACAACAAGGATTTAAGAGAGGTGCCACTAAAAGTAATATCTACTTAAAAATCGAAGACGAGAATATGATCATTGTTGTTGTTGTGTAGATGACATCATATTTGGAAGTAATTTACAAATACTAAGTGTAAACTTTGGTTCTGAAATGAAGAAGGAATTTGAAATGTCAATGTTGGGGGAACTAACATTTTTCTTGGGGTTACAAGTTTATCAAACAGACAAAGGAATCTTTATCTCTCAAACTAAGTACATCAAAGATATGCTTAAAATATTAAAGATGGAAGACTACAAACCTGTTAGTACTCCTATGATCACAAGTTGTAAATTAAGTAAGGACGATGAGTCTCTGGAAGTGTATCATACCATGTAAGATCCATGATAGGAATCTTGTTGTATGCGACAGCTACAAGACCAGATGTGATGCAAGTTTTAGGTTTGGATTCTAGGTTCCAGTCAAACCCCAAAGAAACACATGTAACTGGAGTAAAAATAATTTTCAAATATTTGAAAGGTACTATGGAGTATGGGTTATGGTACCCCAAAAGTCAAGACTTTATTTTGAAAGCATTTACTGATGTAGATTGGGAAGGAAGTGTGGGTGATCGAAAGAGTACCAGTGGAGCAGTGTTCTTCTTAGGAAATTGTTTGATTTCATGGTTAAATAAAAACAATCTTCCATTTCACTCTCCATAGCATAGGCCGAATATATTGCTGCCACATCATGTTGCACCTAGGTCATTTGGATGAAGCAAACACTAGAAGACTTACTTGTGAAGTATGAGCACCCAGTAATAATAAATTTTGATAATACCAGTGCCATAAATATGTCAAAAAACCTTGTCATGCACTCCAAGACAAAACACATACCAATAAAATATCATTTCCTAAGAGAACAAGTATCCCAGAAGGTTGTCAAATTGGAGTATGTTGACACAAAAGAATAGGTTGCTGACATTTTCACCAAGCCACTACCTAAGGAAGTATTTGAGCATCTTAGAAATAAAATGGGAGTATTTTCCTTACAAAAATTGTAGAGGAGGAAGCACAATCTCAGGGGAAGATATGATGACAGGGGGAGTTGTTAGAAAGAAGAAAGATAGGAAATCCTCAATAGCACAACATGTTATCCTTTGTCATTAATGTCAAAGGGGGAGGAAATTAAGGAGTTGTTGCCATCAATTCCAAAGGGGGAGAATGTTGAATGTTGCAATTGATGTCAAATAATATCATTAATGTCAAAGGAAGTGATGGTGTAGATGTTGAGTATTGACATTGATGTCAAAGGGTTTTAGTAATAACAAAGGGATAACCGGAAGCATGGTTGATCGATTCTGTGTCTGAGAATAGAGTCAAATGGAGATCATTAAGGCATGTAGGAGTTATAGAGGTAAAAAAAATCAAAGATGCATCAGTCCCAAGGAGATCAGAACGAAGGGATTCTAAGAGGGAAAAAAGACAAAGATCGATTGATCAATTCTCTGATCAATCGACACTACAGAGAGAAGGTGAATTGATCATTTCTCTGATCAATCAAAAGAAGAATTAGATTAATAACCATTGATATTTCATGAATGGAATATATCTTGGAATAAACTTGTTCTAGGATGAATGATAATTGGTCGATCACTGTAAGGATCGATGATGAACCAGTAGGCCTAAGTCTGTGCAGGTATTGATGGTTGAGATCGTGGTGATAGCAAATCCATGAGTGTGGTTGAATTTCACAAGTTAGAGTTGTGAATGAGATAAATTGATAATCCTCATCCATATGCTTGAGGATCGTGTGGTGGAGATATGAAGGGGCTCCAAATCAATGATCCAAATGAATTTCGCTAAGCAACGAGTGAGGAAGATAAAAAAGACTCGGGCTTGCGAAATCAAAAGTGATCGTGGAAAAGCACCTTTATGATTGATGACAGAGGTTGATCGTGGAACGAAATCAATGGTGGTCAACGATTTCACTGGGAGAACTAGCACAGACAAATAAAATCCTGGTGTGTGTGAAATTTTAATGAAATCCACCATCGATCTTAATCTGACGATCAAAAATAATATCGCTGATTCAAATAGTTGGGTTGTTAAAAACAACACCTGGATGCGGAATTTTAATGTAATATGCTCTATAGTATTTGGAGTCCATCATCGATCGAGGTGGATCAAGATCTAACGATCTTAAACGATTTCTCTATTTCAATTAGCAGAGGAATTAACAACAGAGGTTGGACGCGGAATTATTATGAGATCCACAAATCTGCATTTGATCGTAAATCAACGGCTAGGAAGACATCCGCAAAAGATTGTCGGTGTGGAAAGGATTCCGTCAGAGGAAAGCGAAAGATGGAGAATCACAAATAGACTTTGGGAAATGTCACAATTCCGCAACCTGAAGTCTGCTAGCAGAATGCAGAAGGCGAAAAGCGGAAGGAGGAGAACCACAGATAGACTTTGGGAAATGTCACAATTCGGAAGCCCGAAGTCTGCCAACAGAATGTGGAAGGAGGATAATCGCGAAAATACTTTGGAAAATGTCACATTTCTGTAACTCACAGTTTGGGAGAACAACGGTCATGGAGAGCTTGAAGGAGATCAATGATGTGGAATGTTTGAGGCAGAAAGATAAGTGTAGAAATAAATTTTGAGAAATCTCATAGTTACCCAATCCACATACCGCATCCTATATTAGATATACGGTCATGAAGAAGCCCGATATAAAATCAACGGCTCAGGATGGCTGTAGAAATGGAGAATGCAGAAGGTCATGACTGGAAGATTCATGAAGAGTTCCGATCAATGAAATGACGCAATGGTGAAGAGATGCATGCGTAGGAAGACACGAAGGTATTTGTTGACAAAATGATTGAAGGAAATAACTTGTCTCTATGATTGTGAGTGACAAATTCCAAAAGTGAATGCAGTTTTATAGCAGACTGATAAAATTCAGTCTAGGATGGAAGGGTGGCACTAGGGAAGGCTACAAGTCTGCAAAGGGTGTTGTATAATCCTTGTCTGTTGTAGCAGGAAGAAACCCAGGGTGTTGTAGCATCCTTGTCTATTGTAGTAGGCAGAAACCCAGGGTGTTTTAGCATCCTTGTCTGTTGTAGCAGACAGAAACCCAGGGTTTGGTTGCATCCTTTCTGTAGTAGCAGATAAAGAAATTTTGTAGATTCATCTTTTAAATGAGTTTGAATTGGTGGTTTGCTCTTTGAAGTTTCCACGATAAAATTTGTGTCTTAACCTATTTGATTCATTGTGTGTTTTGTTATTTTTGGAAGAAAAAGACAATACTGATTCACCCCCATCTCTCAGTATTGTGGGATAATCCAACAGATTGGGGTGTCGATAGGGAATTTTCACAATGTTATTTTCTTTCACTAGCTTCATCATTTGAGCATTGATATGTGTTTGACATTTTAGTTTTACTAGAATGGCTTCTTTTTGAACTCTGAAAAGGACTGGATTTGTATTTGATTCTTTTTTTAATGATTACCTATCATTCTTAAGGTTCCTTAACATTTCATCTTGCACTTTCTCATCATATTTAAGCTTTGGAATGTGATATAATATATCTTGTTTATGATTCTTAAGGTGATTATTCTCTTCGGTATTTTGTTGGAGCAAAGTCCCGCAGCTACAGGAGAAGTTGCCATTTTGGCGGATAGACAGTTTGGCAAAGACGAAGAGATAAGGTAAAGTTACGACGCTGTAGCATGTTTCTAGCTGCAGAGCAGAGCCAGAAACTATGACTACCAGAACAGAGAAGTCAAGAAAGACGACAGTACCTGAGCGGCTGAGAAGAGAGAGCTCACCCACTGCATTGAAGGAAGCGACGAAGACAGAAGGGCTCAACTACCCTCATAAAGGAAAAAGAGCGACGAGGCCGAGGTATTGAAGACGAAGGATAGAAGAAGGGAAGCGGTGCATAGTACCCATGGTAAGCACCGGGAAGCATGGAAGACTGCAGAGAGCAGTGGTGTGACGGAAAGAGGCTACCCCAAGTATAGATATGCCAACTGTCACTAGTTAGGGTTTTGGGTTACTGTTGGGACAGGCCCACAGTGTTGTAATGGCGAGACCTTCGGGCCACCTATAAAGGGATGTATTGTGTATTGTAAAAGGTTGGCATTTTGGGCATTTTAAGCCATCCAGCTAGTCAGATTATCGGTAGCTATTCAGACATCAGAGAGTCTGAGAGTCCAGTAGTCTGTTAGTTCACTGTTATTTTGTACTGTAACAATCCGTAGGGATTGACAGAGAGAGAGAGAGAGAGAGAGAGAGCGAGAGTATATTGTAAGAAGGCAATATAGAGAAGAGATCTAAGAGAGAAGGGCTCCAGGCTGTGTGCGGAGTTACCCAGAAGATCTCTAGCTGCATATGTGGTGCAATAGAACTGTGTACCTCTCTCAAGTTATAATATAGAAACACAGTTCTATGGACGTAGCTTCTACCCTGGAAGTGAACCACGTAAAATCAGAGCGTTATGTGATTGATTCATGTGATTGTATTTACTTGTTATATCTGTCATTCATTACATGAACTTTGCTTACAGTAAATGTATGTGTATGTTATTCAGTTCACAACATATTAAAAGGATAAATGCAACTTGAAGTCTTTAAGTATTATGTATAAGAGTTTGTCTAAGTTTCACTCAAGACAGTTAAGAGTCACAGTGTAAAACAACCTTGTGCGTTGAGTCCTATAAGTTGAACACAAGTAACGCTAGGTACGCTGAGTTGCAGCGGTAGGATATCGCAGGGAGGAAATATCGCACCATCAGAGGAGCTGTGGTGCACTGCGGTTAAGGATCAAGCGGAGGAAAGAGTTACGTGTTTCCCAAGACGCGGCGATGCGATAAGGGTTAGAGTCATCGCGAGTAAGAGGAAACTGCACATCGCAGAGAGAGAGGAAAGAGTGGTCTCGCGAGCTAAGAAGAGCTGTGAGACGCACACAGGATGCCATACATAACCTGGTCGAGACACTTGAGTCTTTGGCCAACCCATTAGGATCACTTCAGGTGAGACTTCAGGCCCTCCGCGGTCTGTCACCGAAAGGGCCAGTGAGCTAGGGGTGTTGTTGGTTCATTACAGTAAACCTGGGTCTGCCCAGTGACCAACAAATGGTTCTGTTGCCGGTTTTGAACAAACTGAGCATTGATGTTCTGGTGGCATCCTACTAGAGACGAACTCAACAAGTGGGTTGTGTCTAAGGAGAAAGAGTTTTCTGAACAAGAGAACAAGAGTCCTAGACTGAGTACAGAGGACTGGTTACAAAAACATATTGTTACAGACCTGCATGCGATATTTTTTGCGACCTTTGGAAACAAGCTTTACGACTGGTTATCAAAGTTGACTGATACGAGCATATTCAAGAAGAAAAGAAACATTGTCTGGACACCGGAGCTGATTCAGACTGTGAAGAACCTTGATAATCCCATTATGAGGACAGTAGACTTCTGGCTTGCGAGTGTGCTAGAAGGCTTCGTCACAGAGTTTGCAGTTGACCAGAGAAAAAGCTTTAGCGAGGCTGAGCGGTACTTCTTCAAAGGATATTGCGGTAAGTACCTAAAATCTTTAAACTTGTCCATTAAGATGTTATTACATGAAAAAGGAACAGTGGATCTAGTTTTAGATGAGTAAGTAAAGATAGTAATGTCACAAGAGTTTGAAAGTGATTTCGATGACATTGGACGTACACGTAGTGGAAAGAAATACAAAGTAGATTTCAGATCTCCCATATTTGAAGACAGTTCAGATAGTACTAGACAACAGAGTCATAACCATACAGACAGAGCAGAAGGGGGTATCCCTTACCACCCTTATACCCCACAAAAATAGATCGGGACTCAGAACAATCCCATAGGAACTCCATCCAGTAGCTCGCAGACAGTACATACTACCGCTACATCACCTCCACCTACACCGCCGAGTGGTAGTAACACAACAAATCAACATCCACCACGTAGAAATAGAATGGGGGATGATATGAAGCTACCTATATTTAAGGGTACAGGGGCAAAGGACCCAGAGCAGCATTGGTTTCTATGTGAAGCCGTGTGGACCATTAAAGTAATCAATGATGATAATAGTAAACTGGTACAGTTGGTCACCACACTGAGAGAACGAGCCTTAACATGGTATATGAAGTATACCTCAGTGGTACCCAGAACACTTGTCCAGGTCAAGACCGCCATGATTAAAGAGTTTAAGAAACCTAAGTCTGAGTCACAGTGCATTACAGAGCTTAAAGACATCAAACAGTTACCTATAGAGTCAGTGTGGGACTTCGATCAGAAATTTAAAGCCCTTATAGACCAAGTCAGCTTTGAGTTTACGCCGGAGCAGCATAAGGAATGGTTTATTGCAGCGCTGCTCCCTCACATCAGACTACCATTAATGCAGCAGAAACTCCAGACGCAGGACGACGTGTTGGAGATGGCGATGAAACTAGAGGCTTCACCTCTAGCTGAGACTAGCACAGGTATGACAAACCTGCAAAACCAGTTGGCTAATCTCACGATACAGATGCATCAGCTTAAGAAAGGGAAAGAGGTTGCACAAGACATATGGTGCGTAAAGTGTAAAGCACAAGGCCATACTAAAGATAATTGTCCAGTCTTTGTAGAATATATAGAAAATGGGGCTCCTAACCCCTTACCACAGACCCACGGGCCGTGGTGTGAAATATGCAAAACAAGATGACATCTACCTCACCAGTGCCCTCTACTTCAGAAGTACGTGCAGACACCTAAGAACTTATACTGCGTCTTCTGCAAGTCCGTAGGCCATGATGAACACGATTACCGAGCCTATGATCTCATGGTCGGGAGCAAGCAAGACTTGTACAGAGTCCAATCAGAAACACAGGGTCCAGCAGCAGGACCACAGTATGATCCGGCTTATGGTGGCCGTGGAGGAGGATTCAGAGGACGAGGACATGGAGGAGGCTTTGGACGTGGTCGCAGACCAGTCACTTGTTACAACTATGGAGTTGTAGGACATTATGCTAGGGACTGTCAGAGCCCTACGACCACATGTAACTATTGCAAATCTTATGATCACGCTATAGAATACTGTCCTACCTTGATAGCTAAGATCAGAGAACCTAAGCCAGCAGTACACCAGAACAGCTTATTGCTACTGAGCAGGAAGAACCAGAACCAAAATTCAACATTGTGACTCGCAGCGGTGCTTCCACCAATGGGACATCGTAGGATACTGAAAAGACCACAGGTCAGGAGTGGGTGCGCAAAGCTCCTAACAAAGCAACACCACTTGACCTACAGAAGAATAAACAGACATTTCAGGAAGCTAAGACTTTCTTTGATGACCCGATGCAATCAGGATCGCAGGTACCGTCATCTAGGGGCGTACCACAGCAAGCACCTTGTGGCGTTAGCCCTGAACAGATATCGCAGGATACCACATCGGGCGCTTGCGATGAAGACGAGTTGGAAGGAAGTGTACAATCCTTCATGCGGAGTTGTTTAAAACTCATGATAAATGAGCAAGCTATTGGAGAACTCTAGTGCATCATAGATCAGTGTCAGCCATCTTCTTCCGTGAGCAGTGCACAGCATGCTGTTCATAGCATTATGGGACATACAAGAACAGGAAGAGAGATGCGACTTACAGCAGAGGTTGGAGAATTTGAAATGGACGAGGTGATCCTAGATCTAGGATCAGAGGTAAATGTTCTGACTAAGCAGACATGGAAACAGATGGGTAACCCTAAGTTAGTCAGATCGCCTATCCATCTCAGATTAGCTAATCAACAGCAGGTATCATCCCTGGGTCGATTATCGCAGGTGCCTGTTGACATTGACGGAGTTCGCAGCTCTGCGGACTTTGAAGTTATAGAAATCATTGGCGATAGTAGACCATATCCAGCACTGCTAGGCATTGATTGGGCGATCGGTAACATGGTCGTTATCGACTTAAAGAGAAGACAAATGACCTTTGAGGACACGCAGATTCGGGTCATCGCACCGTTAGATCCTCTTCAGGGTCCTAGATACATTGAACCTATCCAAGCAGAGGAAGAGGCACGTAACATGGAGAGTCTGTATCAGATGACTGCGAACCAGGGCGACTACATCAATCCAATCGCAGAAGGGAACATTAGTTGGCGATGCGACATCTCATGCGCACGGATTCGGACGTTGGTCTAGAGAATTGGCAGAACAGACTTTACGAAGTCTCAGCGCGTAGATGTGTGTACATGACTAAGTCACTGCGATGGATTGGCGCCGAGATCAACGAGATTCCATCATTTCATGGTCTAACAGATATCCAGGACTTTCTCACATAGTTTGAACAACAAATTCCTCACGAGCAGAGGATCGCAGCTATGGACCTTGCAGTACGAGCTACACTTGCAAGATGGTGGTATGCACATAAAGAGAATATCGCATCATGGGATGATCTTAAGAGATTGATGACGATCAGATTCTCTATCGATAGAGAATATGTCCAGCAGAGATACACAGGAGAAAGTGACCCCGGGTCACATATTCAGACGTGTGAACAGAATTGGTCGGACATTCCCGAGGATGAATGGGTTCACCAATTCATTCACACTTTGGACACAGTTCCACGGAACTGGTACACAGAGACTGAATTGCGCAAGGGAACGACTACATGGCCACTTCTAATAGACAGCTTTCTACTTACCTTCGCTTTTGAATATGAGTATCCAAATGTTGATCAGGCCCTAGATGTAATAAAGGTTAAGATATTTGAGGATTGCACCCTATCAGTACATACTCAACCTGAGTGGGCCATCCAGTTAGAAGAGGTGCTAGAGTGTTATAATTTTGCATCAGAACCAGAGGAGGAGGATGAGGACCCTCGCAACATCAACATTCCAGAGTCATAAGGGACTCACGATGTTGATGGACCGAAGCTACAGATTCCAGCAATCACAGAGCCGATCAAGATTAAAAAGATCAATATTGGCACAGACACAGAACCAAAGTTTGCCTCTATTGGAGACTATTGGACCGATGAAACAGTTGGACAGATTGCAGACTTGCTACATGACTATCAGGACCTATTTCCCACCAATTTCACAGAGATGAAGGGAATAGTCGGAGACCTGGGAGTAATGAGGATACCATTGAAAGAGGATGCTAGAATAGTCAAGCAACGTCCATATAGATTAAATCCATGCTACAAAGAAAAAGTTAAGGATGAGATCGATAAGATGCTAGCAGCAGGCATCATTGAGCCCATAGAAGAGAGCGAATGGGTTAGTCCCATGGTTGTGCAAGAGAATAAAACCAAAGGAGACATCAAGATCTGTGTCGACTTGCATAAACTCAACGACGCATCGCTTCATGATCCATTCCCGACACCTTTCACTGATGAAGTACTAGACAATGTGGGAGGACAGGAGGTCTACTCCTTCACTGATGGATTTTCAGGCTATCAGCAGATCAGAATCCACCTAGAAGATCGACATAAGACCACGTTTGCAACAGAATGGGGCTCATTCCAGTATACGGTAATGCCCTTTGGTCTTAAGAATGCACCAGCTATCTTTTCTAGAGTAGTGGTTGCTGTATTTAAAGAATACATCCATAAATTCCTAGAAGTTTATTTTGATGATTGGACTGTATTTGGATTAATTGACAAGCAAATAGGAGATTTAAGACTAATGTTAGAGAAATGTAGGCAGTACTAGATTTCTCTGAACTTGAAAAAATGTATATTCTGTGTGCCATTCGGTATTTTGTTGGGTCACATTGTTTGCAGGCAAGGCTTGATGGTAGATCTCGCAAAGATTGCCATCATTGTAAATCTTCCAGGACCCAACTCAGTCAAACAATTGAGGACAGTACTTGGTCATACCGGGTACTACAGAAAATTCATCAAGGGATACGCAAAGACTACAACACCGATGGAAAAACTGTTAAAGAAAGATGTAAAATTCCTATGGAATGAGGAATGCCAGCAGAGTTTAAACACACTTAAAGAGAAGATGGTTACAGCACCTATCTTAGTATTTCCAGACTGGACTAATCCGTTTCATGTACATGTGTATGCATCTGGCATCGCACTAGGGGTTGTTTTAACACAACTAGGAGAAGGAGGTATCGATCATTTTATCACATACTCCAGCAGAAAGCTATCGACAGCAGAAAAGAACTACACCACGACAGAAAGAGAAGGCTTAGCTATGGTGTACGCGCTACAGAAGTTCAGGCACTACTTGTTGGGTGCCTCGTTCAAGATGTTTACTGACCATTCCGCATTGAAGTATCTGGTCAATAAGCCAGTGTTAGGGGGAAGAATCTACAGATGGTTACTCCTCTTTCAGGAGTATGATTTTGAAATCATTGTCAAACCGGGAATATTGAACGCCGGACCTGATCATCTGTGGCGGATAGACTCAGGAGAAGAGCCAAGTAACCTAGAGGACAATTTGCCAGATGCGCAGTTGTTTTCTATTCAGATCGCAGATGAGTACTATGCTAATATCATTCACTTTCTCACTATAGGAAGGGCACCTGATGAGCTTACTAAGCATCAAAAGAGGCAGTTGGTTGTTAAAGCAGTAGACTTCACCCTGATCGCAGGACAGTTATATAAGTTAGGTCCAGATGAAGTCCTGCGCAGATGTGTGATGCCACATGAAAAAGAGGCTATTATTAGAGAAGCACATCCTGGTACCGCAGGAGGTCATTTCGCAGGAAAGCCGACTGCGCAGAAAATCCTGACCGCAGGATTATGGTGGCCTACTTTACATAAGGATACTAAGGAATTTTGCAGATGCTGCGATATCTGCCAAAGGGTAGGAAAACCTTCACGACGAGATGAAATGCCGCTGCGACCGTAGGTTACGCTGCGTGCATTTGACAAGTGGGCTATAGACTTTGTGGGTCCTATTAACCCATCGGGAAAACGAACTGGTGCGAGATATATCATCACTAGAACAGAGTACCTCACCAGGTGGGCAGAGGCCAAAGCAGTAAGAAATTGTGATGCTGCTACAGCCGCACAGTTCATTTTTGAAAACATCGTCACTAGATTTGGATGCCCAGCAATTTTGATGAGCGATCAAGACACACACTTCTTGAATCGCACCATTGAGGCCTTGACAGAAGAATTCCAGACACAGCACCATAAGAGCACTCCCTACCACCCACAAGCTAATGCTATGGTGGAGGCCTTTAACAAGATTTTAGAAAATTCTCTTACTAAGATATGCAACAGCCAAAGGAATGATTGGGACCTCAGAGTTAACGCTGTATTATGGGCGTATAGGACTACATGCAAGAAACTTACAGGACACACACCTTTCAGCTTGGTGTATGGACAGGAGGCTGTTATGCCTATGGAGTATATTCTTCCCAGTTTAAGAATTGCTTAGATCACTGGAATGGCTGATACAGACACGATGCATGAGAGGCTAGCGCAGCTGCTTGCCTTAGAGGAAGATAGATTCATCGCCGGATTCCATCAGAAAGTGCAGAAGGCACGAGAAAAATCTTGGCATGACAGACACATTAAGAGTAAGACTCTTCAGATCGGAGACCTAGTACTCCTCTATGACAGTAAATTTCTTAAGTTTCCAGGGAAGTTCAAGACGCATTGGTTGGTGCCATATCAGATACAGCAAGTTACAGAGGGAGGAGCCGTTCAGCTCAACAAACTGAATGGGGAGCTTCTTCCCACGATGATCAATGGCAGTAGGCTTAAGCTCTATAGTGACAGCCACTCCACCTCTCAGCCCTAACTCAGAGTCGCGAGCGGTGTAGATGTCCAGTGTAGTTGAAAGGAGGCATCGCACTGGGAATTAGTCTACACCGGTAGGTATTCTAAGTATAAGGAATCGCAGAGGGACGGTTCATTTTGCGCCAAAAAAAAAAAAAAAAAAAAAACCGCTTAAGTTTGTTTTGAGCAAGCGATGTGGTGTGGCATCGCAGCAGCGCGATGTTTCTCCGTGCCACATACCCAGTTTTTGCAACGAGACAGAGGGCTAGTCAAGTTGCCTTCTGACAGGTAGTTAATTAAGAAATGACCGGTATACCTTACCGTAGATTTGGCAACAGCATAATAAATTTTTCCAGATTTAGCAAATCTTCGACGAGACCGGCGCCTGCATACACACGCTTCGAGGGAAATTGATCGGATTTCAGCATTTATTAAGGATCGGGATGACGGGTGTGGTCTCGTCCATTCAATTAATACGACCGACGGGTTCAGTCTAGATAACTGTTGCGTCCGGGATTATCGCCTTCGGCATAAAAGCAAAAATTATTCATTCAGGAGGGTTACATTTGCAAAGATCCGAGAGCTATAGAGTGCATTGTTAAGTTTTCCCTGTGCAGAGATGATTTCGTTACAGAGTGATGTGATTTCCATAATTTGCAGCCATTGCCCATCCAAAGTATAACATCGAGTGGGTTCTGTCCGAGGAAGAACCCATAGAATCTATTTTGGAAAGGTTCGAGCGTGGAGGCCTTATGTCTGCTATGACCACGCCAAGTTCATCACAGGTCAGACAACTGCCAAGGATGAGGAGTCAAGTGCAGGATGTAGAAGATGTCATCAAAGTCTCTACTGAAGAGAAGAAGAAAGACGAGTCGATCACTGAAGATAAGAAAGCAGAGCAGTGGAATGATGAGAAGAAATCTCCCACCAGGAAGAAAGTAAAAATGAGAAAAAGAAAGCAACGGGAGAAGGAATATGACCTATCTCATCAGCTAAGAGAAGAACAAGAGGTTCCAAAGGTTAAGAATGAAAATATGCAGAACCCAAGCAGCGTGAATACCTGGAGCGAGTTGCTGAGAAGAAAAGTGAAAGGGAAAACAAACCGAACAAGCAGAATTTCAAGATGCAGACAAAGGCTTGCTCTCGGAATGGAATTCTTGGTTTGTATACCTTTCGCATAAGTAGGCTCTAGACTGAATGAAATGTTTGAGAAGGCTAGAAGATACAGATTTTCCTTGTGATAAAATTTCTAACCCAGATAAAGAGGAAAGGATATCTGTGGAAGACTTCTCAAGACCGAAAGATCCTTAAAAAGGCCTCGCAAGCGACGAGAGCGAGAGCATGACTGAGGGCAGGAAAGATAAGAGAGCCCAACGAACTAAGTTACAGAAACTATAGAGAGCGTGTCGCAGCTATGGAGAACGAAGTTGCAGGAATTCGAGACAAGCTTCAGCGCACTTCGCAGGAAGCTAAGGAGAAGCTACAGCAGGAGAAGCCTGCTGGTAGTGGATTGGGGACGAGCCACAAGTAAGTGTTAGGGGACTGTTGGAGCAGAGTCCCGCAGCTACAGGAGAAGCTGCCATTTTGGCGGATAGACAGTTTGGCAAAGACGAAGAGATAAGGTAAAGCTGTGATGCCGTAGCATGTTTCTAGCTGCAGAGGAGAGCTAGAAACTATGACTACCAGAACAGAGAAGTCAAGAAAGACGACAGTACCTGAGCGGCTGAGAAGAGAGAGCTCACCCACTGCATTGAAGGCAGCGGCGAAGACAGGAGGGCTCAGCTACCCTCATAAAGGAAAAAGAGCGACGAGGCCAAGGTATTGAAGACGAAGGACAGAAGAAGGGAAGCAGTGCATAGTACCCATGGTCAATGCTAGGAAGCATGGAAGACTGCAGAGAGCAGTGGTGTGACGGAAAGCGGCTGCCCCAAGTACAGATATGCCGACTGTCACTAGTTAGGGTTTTGGGTTACTGTTGGGACAGGCCCACAATGTTGTAATGGCGAGACCTTCGGGCCGCCTATAAAGGGATGTATTGTGTATTGTAAAAGGTTGGCATTTTGGGCATTTTAAGCCATCCAGCTAGTCAGATTATCGGTAGCTATTCAGACATCAGAGAGTCTGAGAGTCCAGTAGTCTGTTAGCTCACTGTTATTTTGTATTGTAACAATCCGCAGGGATTGACAGAGAGAGAGAGAGAGAGAGAGAGAGAGAGAGAGAGAGAGAGTATATTGTAAGAAGGCAATATAGAGAAGAGATCTAAGAGAGAAGGGCTCCAGGCTGTGTGCAGAGTTACCTAGAAGATCTCTAGCTACATATGCGGTGCAACAGAACTGTGTACCTCTCTCAAGTTATAATATAGAAACACAGTTTTGTGGATGTAGCTTCTACCCTGGAAGTGAACCACGTAAAATCAGAGCGTTATGTGATTGATTCATGTGATTGTATTTAATTGCTATATCTGTCATTCATTACATGAACTTTGCTTATAGTAAATGTATGTGTATGTTATTCAGTTCACAGCATATTAAAAGGATAAATGCAAGTTGAAGTCTTTAAGTATTATGTATAAGAGTTTGTCTAAGTTTCACTCAAGACAGTTAAGAGTCGCAGTGTAAAACAACCTTGTGCGTTGAGTCCTGTAAGTTGAACACAAGTAAGGCTAGGTACGCTGATTCACAGCGGTAGGATATCGTAGGGAGGCGATATCGCACCATCAGAGGAGCTGTGGTGCGCTGCGGTTAAGGATCAAGCGGAGGAAAGAGTTACGTGTTGCCTAGGACGCGGCGATGCGATAAGGGTTAGAGTCATCGCGAGTAAGAGGAAATTGCGCATTGCAGAGAGAGAGGAAAGAGCGGTCTCGCGAGCTAAGAAGAGCTGCAAGATGCACACAGGACGCCATACAGAACTTGGTCGAGACACTTGAGTCTTTGGCCAACCCATTAGGATCACTTCGGGTGAGACTTCAGGCCGCTTCGCGGTCTGTCGCCGAAAGGGCTAGTGAGCTAGGGGTGTTGTTGGTTCATTACAGTAAACCTGGGTTTGCCCAGCGACCAACATATTTTCTAATATTTTCTTCTAAAGATCTTGATTCTCCTCTTCTAGCCTTTGATTGTATTGTTCCTTATCCTTCGCCTTCTTTATTTGAAGAAGTGACTTTTGATTATGATCTCTTAGATGAGAGATCTCTTCGTCTTTGTCTATGATAAATTTATCAAATTCATTATGCATCTTTTGTATTGATTTTTATCTTCTTTTGAAAGCACCTTCGAGATGTATTTAAAGTCTTCAGTCGAAACAACTCTTGAACTTGACTTCATTGTAACATCTTGAAATGTGACTTTCTTCTTTTTGTAATGAAATGTTAAAAACTTTTTCCTTGTGTTGAACATGAAGGTACCCAGTGTATCTAACAAAGATGACCCTATAATTATATCAACCATGTCTTACTCCAATGATACCACAGATACAATATTGAATTGAGTCAAGACCTTGTAATCATCAACATATAGTTGTAGGTTCGTAAGCTTATATTTATTATCAAAAAGAATCATGTTATTGTCAATTCTATCTGATTCTGAAAGAATTAATTGGTTTTCTAGGTCAACGTTTATACAATTCTTCTTGGTTGTCGAGCAAATAGCAATGCGAACAAACGTCTCTCGAATAAGCCCATAAGTTTTTAATATGGGCTGTGCATGTTTTTAAAGAGTTTACGAGAATATTCCTTGTTTTTTGTCATGAGACTCCATTTTTTTATGCTTCTTATCCCAATATATATGAAAGAAATACATATTTGATCTTGTATAGTATACTATACTTTTAAATAATTAATTTCTTCCCCTAAAGACTTCTTGTAGATTGGGTGGTTGGGGAGAATGATTGTTACCTTCCCTAGCTAAATTAAAACCTCACTTGCTTCTTAGTGGCAATTATTATGCACTTTTATATTTTTTTCCCCTTAAGTTTTGTAAAATGGTGTAGATTGGGTGGTTGGGAGGAATGATTGTTACCTTCTCCACCCAGGTTCAAATCTCATTTTTTTGTTTGATGTTGGAGAATAAACCTTAACTCACTTATTAAGAAACCATGTGTGGTTTTACTTTTATCCTTTTTTATTTTTCTTTTCTTTTTTTGGACAACGTTCTATTTTTTAGGGAAACCTAATATAGTGGTTAAAAACCTGAATTAGGAACTCTAACTTCACTCTGATACCACTGTAACAGTAAAAATCTATTTACTGGAACTTCTCGAACTTCCACTTTCCAAAATACAAATAATCCATGAGTTGATCAAATAGATATGATATTTTACAAGATAGACTTTCCCGTATATATAATTCTTTAAAGGGTGTCTAATGCAACTCTTCATAAAGAGTTACACCTTTTCACTAATTAATATTATATTATTATATCATTATTGTTTGTTGTTATTATTATTATGATTTATATTTCTCTCTCTATATATTGTATTATGTTATATTTATGTATTTATTGTTGTTGTTATTTATGTATGTAACACGTTGAAGATGTTGAAATCTATTAATGTGTTGTATAGAGGGATATCATATATAACATAATCTATCACACTACTTCCAAGCCCATGGATACAAGTCATCCGACTAGATTTTTCCCATTTTGTGAAATCATTGCAAATGATAAGATCTTGAGCGCTACAAAATTTGACCAACTCATAATAGAATAAATTTTCACTTAGATCTTCAGAAGTTCTTTTGTACCTATTAGCTAGCTCAAGGTCTTCATCTAACCAAAGAGGATTAGGGTTAGAATAATTGTTTAAAAGAATAGCTTGGTTACTGGAAGTTTGAGCATTGAAGTCACCCATGAAAAGGATATTACCTTCTTTCCTTAAATTAGAAATATCACGTTCTAAACCATTATAATGACAATTTTTATCTAAATTGTTTTTTATAGAAGTTGGAATTGATAGGGGCAAAATAAAAAATGGCTATGTAGGTTTTTCAACATTAATGTCTGTGATCTCTATCCAAATAAACTGTTTGCAAGGGTCTTTCTTATAAATCCTAACATGTGGGGATATTTTCTTCCTAATGTAATAGGATATCCCTCAATGCCTCTACGATGTGAACATTTATTCCATATTGACCATAGGACATATCCATCTATATCAAGGACCTTGGACTCCTCATGTTCCCAATTTTCAACCAATAATCATAATATCAATTTCTCTCGAGATCCAACTTAACTTAGGGCCTTTTCTCCATAAAAAGCCTCGATAGTTCCAGGAGAAGATTTTGAGTGTGTCAAATTGCTATTTATTACTATCATTTTGGTTTCTATCTCTAATATAATATACTTGAGTGTTAAAATATATTCCATTGCTCTTTTCATTTTCCAAAGTTGACTTTAAATATGTTTTTCTCACATTTTACAGAAATTAAAATATGATGTTAATAGACTATGTCCTAACTTTAAAGTTGCATTCTGTCTATGGTCATAACTTTGATGCACTTTATTGAAGTTTATATCATATCAAATAAAATTTAAAACAAATAATGTATGTCACCGTGGTATGCCGTTGAAGTTTAAATAAAAATATTCAATAAAAAAAACTAAACTTCTTAGTTTACTTCCAAAAATAATTAGAGCACTTCAAATCTCAGAGTTAGAATTTTACACAAATTAAACAAGTGATGTGTGGCAGCAAATACCTGCCGAAGTTGATAGGTAAAATTGGATGCACGAGACTCGACAACCACGTTGTGACTTTGCTTCATGCATTATGGATGATCGCAGTGTTTGCTCTTCACATGAAAATCATGGTTGATTGCGTGTAGTTTCCATGTGTGAGTGTGACTTACACTTGTCATAAAAGGCTAGACTTGGGCAAAGCACTATAAAGGTTTGGGGAGAGAACAATATTTTATAGTGTTTCACCTTAAGCCCATTAATTATCTCACCTTAATTTTTGCAGCAACAGATTTATTGCTAGGAATTTATTAATGTCTTGAACTCTTCACCGTTGTTCTCTAGAGTTGGGCAAAGATCTCTAGAGTTGGGCAAAGACAAGATTAATAGGAGCATGGAAAAAGTCCTTATAATGTATAATATTTTGTAATATATAAATATAGACTTTATGATACGAAAGGAGTATTAATTAGGATCATTTGTCTGTAGCCATAAATCTATAGGAGGTGTTGTGGATAAAAATGTAATTTATTCCCGTATCTTCAAATAATATGAACAGATACATCCGTTCGTTCTTTGTCGGATCGCTAGAATTCGAACTCTTCACGTTTGATTGTTTGCAAAAAACAAAACAATCGGATACCGCTTTCAAATGTCGGTCAGTGGCCCGGATTTTAACTTGACTAACCAGTCGTATGATCGAATCTCCTGAGCTAGTATCCGGCTCAAACTCTTTTATTACATTAAGTGAAGGAGTGACTAGATAACATAAAAAAAGATGTATAGTATTTACAGAGGATAAGACACCCATGACGACCCCCCTTCGACAACGAACATAATCATGGGGGAAAGGGATGATGCGTTGCAACTTCGGTAAGCTCTGGATTTCTTATTTAATAAATTGCATTAGCCCACGTAATATTTTATAATTCATACAAAATTATTAATAAACTAACATGAAACGCAAATGAAATGGTTGGAATCCAAATAGCTACAATCCCTCACCTGTTTATGATGCTATTGAAACTACCTGCAGCTTTCTCAACTTACTATTGTGAGGTGGGATGCATTTTTTTTAATATTTATAATTCCTTTTTAGGATGTGGGGGTGTGGCTGGATAAGAATGGCCTTGGAACATACCAGCATATCTTCAAACAAAATGGTATTAATGTAGAGCATATATGGATAGCTTGTCCACATTTACTATTAGAAAAAATTGTGTTTTATCAAGCAATGTCACATGAGATGGGTAGACTTTATCACACTATGCAAAGAGCTCCGACATATTAAAAGTATGCATAGTAAGATTAACACGGTAAGATTCATATGCAGCTGTCGTAGCATACGCTTTCTCCTAATTAAGGGCTTAGATGATATCGAACTACAATCAACATAACAATAGAAAATCAATTCAAGTAATCGGCTTCAAGAGTTATTACATGAACTATGTACTAGTAGGTAGGTAATTGAGGTTGGTAAGCTGCTAGATAGGTTTAATGCTTAGCTATGTAACCACCCTTGGTAATAAATATAGAGAGTGTTTCAGCTAGTACAATGTCTCTAACATTTTCTTTTCTAACTAAGAACGAGCCCAATCCTAGTAAACGACATTTTTTCCAACAAATCAATGAATAATTCATTGAACACATTGATAGTGTCTACCAAGTCTGCAAGCGATGAAATTGGTGTCGGGCATTTAACTTTGAGAAAGGGCACGTCTCGCTTTTTCAAGCGAGGTAAGAGATCTAGTTTATCTGCATATGTTTTTATTTTAATAGTAAATTGTTAGTTCGTTGTCAACACAATACTAAGTTATTTTGGAGACAACATAAAAAAAATAGTTCTAATGGAATTGTGTTGTATTCTAATATTAAAAACAAAATGTTGGGAAATGATCTAAGAGTGTAAAAAACATGTGCTAAAAGTCATAAAATTGATTGAGATGATGAGAAATAAGAGTGTGAGAAGTGATATCAATAAATAAGAATGTTTCAAGTTAAAAAAATTCATGCTAAAAATAGACTTCCATGCACAAATATTTGTAGTATCAAATCCGACCTTGAATTTGATGGTGTATGAAAACTGAAGGAAAAAGAGTTAACAAATAGCTTAAGGGAATCACTGTAGGATATCTATGCATATTTTCCCTGTTGTGTAGGGATGCAAAATTGATAGCAATGATTCCTTGTCAAATAGTTGGCAAAACATGTTTTATGTTTTTTCAGCATATGTTTTAATTCTAGTAATAGAGAAAACTCATCTAGATAGAGTTGCCTTAGACTAAATTAGTCGAAGTAATGTTTAAGGTATTCTCCATTTGTAGCTATGGAAAGCAAAGCACCCTTCAAATGATTCGGTTGACTCAACCACTAGTTTAAGCTTATTTGGTCAAAGAATAATCCAACAGCACTAGTTTAAGAACCAGTAATTGAATATTGCAATGGAAGATCTTCTCTGCTAATCCAGTCGAGGTAGTTGGAACCCATTGCATTCAACCTTGAAGAAGAAGAATCCCCATCTCCAAAGAAGAGAGGAGTCTGTAAGTCCAAGACTTATTATTAGCATGAAGAGACGATGGTATAAGCGGTGCAGTGGCAGAGGCGATGGTGGTGGCATGCCATTCACACCCACATGAAAAAATTCTCGTGCAATTAACTTTGCATTATGTAAACTTTGGTTTTGTATTAGTTCCTTTTGTCAAGTGCATTTCGGATATCCCACCTGGTATAGAGTTCGCTCGCCGGCTTTACCAACAAATACCTCCAAAAATAGTAGAAAGCATATAACAAAAATAGGTGAACCCAAACACAAACAAAAAGTCATGATCCATCCTTGCCACCCATATCATGTTGCTACCTGCAAAACCAAATGCATGTTGGGCTATCCAAACTGGCTTCACAACATATATAAGATACAGATGTATTAGAAACACGCGTCAAAGGATTGTAAATGGAAAAGGTGTAACCTTTATGTGTTTCATGCACAAACTAATCCCTATGCGTAAAACATCGACATCCCATACCTGATACAAAGAGAAGCAATAACTTTGGCAATTCCCAATACCTACGCCACCACCCCTGCAATAACGGTTCAAATTATAAGCCAATCGATATAGAGAGAAATTTAATTTTTAAATTAATAAATAAAAAGTTTGTTGAAAACTTTGGTTAAAATGTATATTGTCATTCAGTCAATGACAACCTACAAAATATTTGAAGCAGCTCTCTGTGGTTTCTTGGCTCCGAGAAAAAAAGTTCAGCACTCGTGGTGTTTCTGCTATTTGGAGGGGGTTCATACAGACTATTCCATGGATGGGGTGCCAACTAGCATGGCAGGTAGGGAATGGCATTGATATCTGGATTGGTATTGATCCAGCGATAGGTATCCCTTCCTCTCACCTCTTTCCTGAAGGGCTGAGATCTTATCTAGAAGATCTGGACATTAAAACTCTTGCACAGGCTCTCAATACCTTATCGGATTCCCAACACTATTGGTATTCGGCTGAAGAGTTATATTTGGATGGTGAATGGAAAGAAGTCTGGAACTCGTATACTAGAAATATGGATCTAAATGGTATTCGTCTTTCATCACAATCCGATTCTCTAATAAGGGATTATAACAAAAAAGATGGTACCATCTCTGCTGAAAAAGTATATGACTGCATTGTGAAATCCTTCTATCCAGCAATGGGCAGCCGACTGTTTCTATCCAGCAATGGGCAGCCGACTGTACAAAAATTCATGGTCAGGAACACTTCCGCGCAAAATTGGTTGCTTTTCTTGGCTGGTATTAAGGAATAAGGTACTCACCTGGGACAATTTACAAAAAAGGGGCAAGTCTGGCCCAGGTATTTGTTCATTGTGTTTCACAAACGAAGAGACTGTCATACATCTTTTCTCTCACTGTATGGTATGGAAAAGTATTTTGGGACTTATTTGTGATCAATTCCAGCTGTCTATCCCTCCCAGTGCTGATTCCATTACTGTTTTTATGGAATATTGGGCTTCCACCTACCCACGATACTCTGCTCTTTTCTACATGCCACACCATATGATATGGGCTATTTGGAAAGCTCGAAATCATGCTATTTTTTATGGAAAAAAGGTGACTGTCCTTGGCATTTTTCAACAGGTTTTACATACTGCTCAGGTGAATTCCTCTCGGCATGTTATAAAGGACAGCCACAAAAAAGCTAGACAGATTGGGCTACCACCTTGCATGACTTTCCCATGTGGTTTATTTGATGGTGCTTCCACATCTTCAGCAGTAGGTATTGGATACAGCTTGTTCATAAATGAGACTCACCATCTGGATTTTGCGTTGGGGGTTGGATATGGTTCCAATACAAAGGCAGAATTACTGGGCTTGTGAGCCCTTCTGCACTCTTCCCAGATGATGGGGATCCCCTTAACCCACATATTCGGTGACTCATAGGTCATCATCAATTGGGCTAAGGGATCCACTGCTCTCTCCCTGCCAGAACTTCTTCACTGGTGTAGGGAATCTCAAAAGCTTATTTCAAGCTTTTAGGATCTCTCATTCAGCCACATCTACCGTGAACACAATTGGATTGCAGACCATCTTTCTAAAACAACTCTCACTCTTTCTCCAGGATTTGGCTGTTTTTCTGAATTTATAGATGACCATTTGGTCACACATGACACCTTTTAGCTCTTTTGAGCCATGTTTCGGGGATATTACTCCTTTATTGGATACTTGCTTTATTACTCACTGAGTGGCATCTTTTAGATCGCAGATCTAATCCCTTTGGTTCATGGTAGATGGGCTTGGTTGAGAACGATCCCCCTCATGATGCGACAGATTACTGATGGGAATCTACACTCTATTGCATGCCTTTCCCCCCCGCTGCGACTAGATGTGATTTTCTCCTAATTAGTTGTATTCTCTTGTGATGTAACCCTTCTAGGGTGGGTGCTATTAATGCCCTTTGATTCCTAATAAGAATAACAAGGACCGGCTTTTTCTTCATGAAAAAAACTAATACACAGTCAACCGTTATCGAAAACAATATACCATGCCTTTTGGCAGGTATAATAAGAGTTTGCTCAACCAAGACATAGGCTTAGAATGTATTTTAAACAACTCATATCTATGACCCTACACACGCTGCTTCCCAAGTCTCAGAAAAATTATGCACAATTATCATATAGCAGTTACAACCAACATGAAATGGTTGTAGAATGGTATTTTGTCGATGTTAATGGCCACTCTATTTTTTTCTGCTTAGATTAGTATGCTACATAGTAGCTGAACTTCATAAATTTTCGATCGGTAATGATATTCTGCGTTCAATGGATAAAACAAAAGCCAAAAGAAACTAACATGACTCTTGTTGATGAGTTGTTTAAATTTTACTTGCAAATATAAAAAAAGAAAAATTTCAAAAAAATAAAAATAAAAAGGATTGTACTTCAAAGTTTAACACATATACTCTAGAGATTATATTCCGAATTAGTCATAGGCTTGAAATATTT
>LPNX011223485.1:157598-172069 GCA_001517045.1 Pseudotsuga menziesii | reverse complement strand
TATATTTTAATTTTTAATTTTTTTATTTCTGTAAATTTATTATTCTTCCAAACTATGTAAACCTCATGTAATTGTAAATATAAAAAATAAAAAATAACTTCCAAATTATACTTTTTATTAATTTTTTTTATTCAAAACTAACACAACACTAAAACTAGTGGCAGTTGTTTATCTAATCAATCACAAAATAAATCTTTCTTTCACTACCCAAACTTCAAAAGAAATTAATTTGAAGGGAGTGGTACCTAATCGAGTTACTTTCAACCATATTCGACAAAAGCAAAAGCAAAGATGATCAAACCTTTAGTTTGATGGTCTCTCAAGGCTTTATACAACTATGGTGACAATTAATCCCATTAAGGCTGTAGCTTTCTCTCCAAGCTATCAGATAAAGTGGTTGATCAAATGAAACATTCGTGGAATCACTAGAATTTCAACAAATAGTTAAGAAAAAAAGCTATTAAATATGAAAAGGGGTATTTAAATGTTTTTAATATTTTTGAAATTTTTAGTTATTTAAACTTAATAATTTAGTATAATTTTAAATTTATTTTAATGTATAAATGTATCATTGTGTAAAAATAAAATGACATAACTATTAAGGATAAGAAAGGATGAGAAATGTGTATTTAAATGTTTTTACATAAATTAACTATTAAGTATGAGAATGGTGTATTTAAGTGTTTTTTATATTTTTGAAACTCGTTACTATGGGTTGGTGTATTTCTATCATTTGTGTATTAGCTGAAAAATTATCTAGGTCACACCAACCCTTAACATGGTTAGATGTTTGGGTGTCTCCTCCTAACTAGCTCACCCCTAAGGAATTTAAACCCGAGTTGGTTTTCTAACGATACCCACTCCTTAACCGAATGAGCTAGCAAAATATGACAATTTGACAATTAGTTAGACAAAAGGATAATAAATAAATAAATAAATAAAATAGATAATATAAAATAACTTTCCCTCTCTATATATATTGTGAATCAATATATTAATAAAATTATATGATTCATTAATAAAATAAAATTATACTGATGATGAATGATGGTCTTTAATGTTCACTGAGAACAATTATTCATTAATAAAATTATATGATGATGATGGTGGTGGTGGTGGTCTTTAACTTTCATTGAGACCAAATTTGGTTTATCCGACTTTAAGAAAGACAATGATTATTTGATTTATTTTAAAATATTGTTCCTATGCTCAAAAAGATTAAAGAGGAGCGTCCGTAGCTCGCCATAGTTTTCAGGAGTTAGAAGGTTAGAGAGGTCAATGTTGGAGCAAAGATTATGGAAGAGAGATCTAATGTGGGTGTAGGCAGGGCATTCTAAGAGAAAGTGATTTTCATCTTCAATGCTCATGGACTTACAAATATGGAAATCCTTTCAGCTCATAGTGTTTTAGGAGTTGTTTAGTGGCCAATTTCACTATGAAGCTCATGAGAGTTAATTCTAATCTTCACAATATAAATTATTTTCTTTGAGCTCATTAAGAAAGAAATATAATTTTTATCCTCAAGATTCTGGTTAATGATCTCTTTATAATATCTTATCTTTATTTTAACCTCTAAATCTTCCTTGCACCACATTTTCTTTTTGAAAGTAGAAGTAATAATATTTTTTATTTTATTGATATTTTGCAAAGTGGAGATTTCATCAATCCCCGAATAGTTTAACCAAGTGGTGGCATCTTTAAGTCGCCCCCTCTTGAGGCATAGATGGTTTTGGTTGGAGTTAAGAGCAATTTTAGGAAGCCTATGGTCTCCTATATTGTTTAATTAATGCTTATACATTAGATATCTAAGCATAGTCGTGCTTCTAAGAGGAGAATAAGATAAGGCGTATTGTTCTTAAATTTGAGATTATAATCAATAAACATATTATAGATTTGCTTAATTATTCTCCATGGTTCTGTGAAAATATTGCATCCCCAAGCTTCACAACCATATAAGATAATAAAAGCGATGAGCATTTTAAAGAAAATTTTCCTTTATCCCACAACATTTTTAAATTTACAGTTGTTTTCAAAACCGAAATAAACTTTCCACCCCATTGATCCTCTTCTCAATAATATAATTCCAGTTGGAAACTTGTTGTAGTTTTTTCAAGATTCTATTCATATACAATTATGGAAGAATCCATTCCCTTAGTGGATTTTGATAGTATTAATGACGTGGTAAAGACAAAGGTTTTTTTTTGTTTTTTTTTTAATTTTCAGAAGAAAAAAGCTTGTCCTTGATATTCATTAATGAATCAAAGGGCATCTAATGTGCCATCCCAATAAATGGGTTACAATATTATGGGTGGATGATCCGTCGGATCTCAACTTGTGTGCATTAAAAGTTTATAAAGAATGCATTTATTAGTTTACTTAATTCCTGGAATAGCATTAACATCAATTGAATGCTTAAAAACAGTAATGAACAGCAAACTGAAACAAGACTGAGAAACTGAAAATGAGACACAGCAAAAAGAGAGTCACAAATAGAAGTTGTTAACGGAGTTCACCCCCTTCACTGGGCTACGTCTCCGGGTCCCTCTCCAATGGGTATCAATCCAATTAATGGTTTTAAAAAGGTACAAAAATGGTTCTGGAATCAACTTCAGCAACTGTAAACAGAATGCTGTACAAAGTCTTCAAAACCTCTCTTCTGGGAATCACAATATGGCCTTCACAAAGGCAAAGAAGCCAAATCATAACAGAGTATAGTCGACTTTGCATACAAAACAACATCTGAAAATTAACGGCAAAACTCTCTTTTCCTCTGCCTCTGCAAAATCAAATTCAGCAGCTGTATAAACAGAATGCTGGACAGAAAGTCCTCAAGACTCCTCTCTGGAAAATTACAATCGGGTCTTCAAAAGCAAATAAGCTCCATTATAATAGAGAGTGGTCGAATTCTAAATACAAACATCAATCTGGATAAATTACAGCTGAACTCTCGGGGGATCTGAATCTCCCTTCACTGCTCCCCCCTCTCTTCTGGGAATCACAATATGGCCTTCAAAAAGGCAAAGAAGCCAAATCATAACAGAGTATAGTCGACTTTGCATACAAAACAACATCTGAAAATTAACGGCAAAACTCTCTTTTCCTCTGCCTCTGCAAAATCAAATTCAGCAGCTGTACAAACAGAATGCTGGACAGAAAGTCCTTAAGAATCCTCTCTGGAAAATTACAATCGGGTCTTCAAAAGCAAATAAGCCCCATTATAACAGAGAGTGGTTGACTTCTAAATACAAACAACAATCTGGATAAATTACAGCTGAACTCTCAGGGATCTAAATCTCCCTTCACTGCTCCCCCCTCTCTTCTGGGATCCCCTGGGCTCCGCTATTTAAGCGTTTCATGGCCCCATAAGTAACGGGTTCGACAGCTGTTATCTTCTTGATTATCGTTACAACCATATACTAAAACTGAACCATGCAATCTCACCAAATCGCTGCACAAGCGTTATGTTGCCACGGTGTTCCATATCCCCGAAGCGTTGCAACTAACTCCACGCACATGTGTTGACTCACAACACATTGCAATAACCTGCAATCGAGCTATGCCACATGTAACGTAACCGTTTGATGTCACCACTAATTTCATAATGTCGCAGCAACTGATATACATAGGTCGTAGCGAACGGGACATCTATGTCGCAGCAACCGTGAGATGTATGTCGCAGCGAACTGTGATAAGCAGCATCACAGCATATAACCAATGTCGCACAACTGTCATAGCAAACGTGACTGCGCACCTTCATTTAATCGTCAGAATAGTGCCATTTAACCGCACACAAGACCGTTACTTGACCGCGCGAACCATGCGATGTTCCACTTAACAGTGTGCAACCGCGCGGCTCATGCTATTATTGCGCAAGTTGCGCGGCCCACACAGCTGCACAAGCTGTGCGACCCATACAAGCTGTGCGCCCATACAAGCTATGCGATGTTGTGTCGAACCGTGCAGCCCCTTAAGGCTAGTCGCGCACTATGTTTAGCATATGAGTTAAAAACATATGTTATGTTCTTCGAACCATAGATTAGCAACCATTGTACCGTATTGAATCAGTGTAATTTTTGAAGATGAATAATCCACCGAATCATTCCTCCCCACTCGAGAGATTTTGGACCACCAAAAGCCTGAATCACTCTACAAGTAAGTGAGGGTACAACTCCCTCACTTTTCCAATCTCCATCCACTTGCTTTGCTAGGATGCATGCCTTTAAGCCCCACTCAAAGGTACTCAGCATTCCTCCTTCATGAAGTCCTCACATTTCTGTTAAGAATAACATCGTCCTGCAACTCATTCATGTATTCAGGTGCCACATCATCAACTGAAGGAATCTGTATGTTAGTTTCCTCATCCATGATCATAGGAGGCTCATATAGTTTAAGATTCTCAACATTGACAACCGAATAAATTTGCATGTATGGAGGTAAATTCAGGTGAAAGGCATTAGTACCGATCTTTTCCAAGATCTCAAAAGGACCATACCTGATAGGCTTAAGCTTTTTACCTTCACCTTTCATTCTTTCTTTGGTGATATGTAACCAAACTCTGTCACCAACCTGAAATTGATGATCAACTCGATGCTTGTCATGCCTGGATTTGTAAATTGCCTGGATCTTCTCCTGCTGTTCTTGCACTATCTGCTACACTGTTTTCTTTGCATCATGATGTCCACCTCTCACATCTTTTGTGCCGAAAGAAAAGTCCACATGTGACTTCAACAGATAACAAAACAAGTCTCAAAAGGAGATTTAATGTACTGCATGTGCTGCAACTGTTCACCCCAAGCTCTAGGATGTTCATCACAATAATTCTGATGAAATCGAATGATTGTTCTACTGACTACCCATGTTTTCCCAATAACATGTGGATAATACATTGTGCTCCTTTCAAAATTAGTGTCCCTAAGACTTCATAAAACTGACAAAAATTGCCCCAATATTCGGAATTACCGAACATGTACAATAGTCATAGGAAGCCCAACAGAACCCCAATATACTGAAAGCACAAACTAATTGGTAGTCCCCCATCAAAGTCCCTTACAACATTTTTACAAGGACGAGATGAAGTATGAATAGGTGTGTCGCAAATAAGAATGCATGCCGCCAATATATTTAAGAAGAGTTTCTTGCGTATCCAATGCAACATTCAATGCAATAGCCCTCTTTCTAAATTCATGAGTATATTCTTGAATGCTTTGTCCTTTAGCTTGTCTAAAAGTTTGCCAGCTCATTATTAATTGCTGCATATGACCTAAAGGATAAAATTGCTTCCTTAATACTTCAATGAATTCATTCCAAACTGAAATAATTTTACCATTCTTTCGAAGATCTTGTTGAATCTTTCTCTCCCACCAAGTAAGAGCCATTCCACTCATTCTCAAAGTGGCTAATTGAATCCTGGAAGGGTCATCAGTAATGCACTGCACCCTGCAATATGCTTCAAGCTGCTTGATCCAATTGTCTAACTTTTCAGCATCTAAATCTCCATTATAAATAGGTAATTCAAATTTCACATCCAATTTGAAATAAGGCATATTAGGACTTGCATTATTTGAATGAGAAGTATGGGAAGAAGAGAAAGCTTGGTTAGTTTCAGGAGGATCACCATCACCTCCTACTCCTTTACCCTTTTCTTCCTTCTTCACTTCGACATCTTTGGATGAAGATCCTTCTTCTTTCTTCTTCCTTTCTGCTCATTCATCGAGTAGAATTTCCATCATGGATTTCATGCTCATAAAAGCCTCCAAAAAATCAGTTTCTGAAATAATAGGTTTTTCCTGTTATGTATTTCCTTCTTCTTCCCCTCGTGGAGAAGACATGGTTCTTGAGAATGTTCTCCTTGAGCCAATCTCAGGATCTCCTTCAATTAATTCTCCTTCACCACGCTTTGCTTTGGACCTGGTAAGCATTCACAGACTTGCACAAGCAGTTAACCTGCTCTGATACCATAATATGATCCGTCGGATCTCAACTTGTGTGCATTAAAAGTTTATAAGGAATGCATTTATCAGTTTACTTAATTCCTGGAATAGCATTAACATCAATTGAATGCTTAAAAACAGTAATGAACAGCAAACTGAAACAGGAATGAGAAATAGAAAATGAGACACAGCAAAAAGAGAGTCACAAACAGAAGTTGTTAACGGAGTTCACCCCTTCATTGGGCTACATATCTGGGTACCTCTCCAATGGGTACCGATCCAATTAATGGTTTTAAAAAGGTACAAAAATGGTTCTGGAATCAACTTCAGCAACTGTAAACAGAATGCTGTACAAAGTATTCAAGACCTCTCTTCTGGGAATCACAATATGGCCTTCAAAAAGGCAAAGAAGCCAAATCATAATAGAGTATAGTCAACTTTGCATACAAAACAACATCTGAAAATTAACGGCAAAACTCTCTTTTCCACTGCCTCTGCAAAATCAAATTCAGCAGCTTTACAAACAGAATGCTGGACAGAAAGTCCTCAAGACTCCTCTCTGCAAAATTACAATCGGGTCTTCAAAAGAAAATAAGCCCCATTATAACAGAGAGTGGTCGACTTCTAAATACAAACAACAATCTGAATAAATTACAGCTGAACTCTCGGGGATCTGAAGATCCCTTCACTACTCCCCCCTCTCTTTTGGGCTCCCCTGGGCTCCCCTATTTAAGCGTTCCATGGCCCCATAAGTAATGGGTTCGATAGCTGTTATCTTCTTGATTATCGTTACAACCATATACTAAAACTAAACCATGGAATCTCGCCAAATCGCTGCACAAGCGTTATGTTGCCATGATGTTCCATATCCTCGAAGCGTTGCAACTAACTCCACGCACATGTGTTGACTCACAACACGTTGCAATAACCTGCAACCGGGCTATGCCACATGTAATGTAACCGTTTGATGTCACCACTAATTTCATAATGTCACAGCAATCGATATACACAGGTCGCAGCGAACGGGACATCTATGTCGCAGCAACCGCGATATGTATGTCGCAGCGAACCGCGATAAGCAGCATCGCATCATATAACCAATGTCGCACAACTCTCGCAGCAAACGTGATTGCACACCTTCATTTAATTGTCAGAATAGTGCCATTTAACCGTGCACAAGACCGTTACTTAACCGTGCGAACCATGCGATGTTCCACTTGACGGTGCGCAACCGCGCGGTTCATGCTATAATTGCGCAAGCTGCGCGGCCCACACAGCTGCATGACTTGCGCGACCCATACAAGTTGTGCGATGTTGTGTCGAACTGCACGACCCCTTAAGGCAAGTCGCGCACTATGTTTAGCATATGAGTTAAAAACAGATGTTATGTTCTTCGAACCATAGATTAGCAACCATTGTACCATATTGGATCAGTGTAATTTTTGAAGATGAATAAACCACCGAATCAGTGGATCATAAAGTAACATACTTCTGATACATCAAGAAGGAGTCACAACACAACAGATTTGAAAGGGGGACAAGTACATATCCAACAATACAGATTCCCATCAGTAAAAAAGACAAAGGTTTATACTCAAACAAAACAAACAACTTTTGCATCTTGAGAGAAAGCATTAGAAAAAACATTAAAAAAGTGGCAGTGAAGTTGGCAAAGGCATGTCTCTTTGACATTGGTAAGGTATGGAATCTTGGAACAACAAATCATTGACAAATATATGGAGTTGTGACATCAACTCCACCCGAGATATAATATCTTGCTACTGTGCTTCCAGATATAATATCTTGCTACTGTGCTTCCTTTTCAAAAGGTATGTGTGGAACAATGTTATAGTACTTTTGGTACAAATCAGTTTTGGATGCATAATAGTTTATAAACTGTTTGAACAGTGTTATGTGATGGAGTTCAATTTTTTTGGGATATGTGTATGAGTAGTTTTTGAAACTGTTTATTATTTTTGATGGCTGTATGCCTATGGATATTATTTTTTGTTTTTATTGTGCCCTTTATGGAGCATTATCTTGACTGTAATTACCAGCTTTAAGGTTGGGTCTTTTTGGTTAAATGGACTTTTGTGCCATCTGTTGAATGTAAATAAAGATATTTACGAATTTTTTCCTTGGAAAAAAAAAACTCCACCCGAGATGTTAACATAATGATCGTCACTCTATTTGCCAAATATTACATTTGTGCCGTAGAATACATGTCATTTCTATTGGTGATATGAGCTTTTTAAACCAACTTTTAATATTACATTTGTGGCGTAGAATACATGTAATTTCTATTGGTAATATGAACTTTTTAAACCAACTTTTAATGGTGAATTGTCTTGATAGAGGAAATTGCATATTTTAAAAGTCATTATCGTTTTATCCAATGCAAGGGAACATATTGACAAATACATTTCACTTTTCACATCTCCACTTAGACTTAACTAGCAATTGTATCTAGGGGTGCAATGAAAAAACGCCATGTTGCAAGCTAAGCAAGGAGATGTGGACATATACAACAAGAAAGACAATTTGAAATGTTGAACCACAAATTTTAGTAAATAAAATCTTATGAATACAATATTTTAAGGACATTATATCCTTCACATAAATGGCCATTACATTATCCGGATTTCAAAAGTAATCATGAAAATTATTCTTCTCTCATCCAAAGGACAATGGATTGTTAGCTTTTGTACTTCATTGTAGATGCATAAATTTATGGATCTATCTACTAAATAAATAAAATAATTCAAATTTATAAAGAGAAACAATAAATAATTTATTTATACATTTCTTAAATGTGGATCATGAATATGGAATTCATAACATTTTGAATCTCACCAAACATGTCCAAATTCTAATAATATAAAAAAAGAGGGTAGGTTAATGGACATCATTGGAAAATATCTCAAAAAAATATAAAGAAAAAGTTAAAATTGTTCAAATTCTAATAATATAAAAAAAGAGGGTAAGTTAATGGCCACCATTAGAATTGCTTGGCTTTTATATTTGTAGAACTAATGAATTCTTAAGGATATACGAATCAAATTATAAAATTTTCATAATATTATAAATCTTATTTTTTATTATGAATTTAATTTATCTTTTTCTAGATATATCCAACAATTTTAAGTTTTTCTTTATATTTTTTTAAAAATTCCAAAAACATAAAATAAATTTAAAAATAAAATACTCTTTAACAAATTAATCTTTAAGTAAAAAACATAAAATAAATTGCAAAATAAAACACTATTTAACAAACTAACCTCTATATACATAAAATATAGATTGCCTAATATAATACAAAGATTTGATAAGCTTTTCATCTCTTTAAAACACAACATTTGGCTACTCTTCTCCATGAAATTATATTAAACATTGCCATTTCTCCACAAAATTAGCTACATTATGATTTTAGTTTTGTGAAACAATTACACTTTAGTTTTAATTTGAATACAGCTTGCTTCCTCCTCCGAAATACATGAAATACAAGAGGGCATCATTGTTCTTTTCCTGAACACAGCCATACACATCACATCAGCCCTGCGTTTGAACTCTTCTATGCTCTTGGATTTTAATGGAACAATTGCATATGCACCAGCCATCGCCATGGATTAAATGTGGAGAAGTCTGGAAAAACAAATTATCATGATTGGTTTCTGTCATGTACACATAAATTATCCATCCTTTGGGAATTATGAAACCTTTCATTTCTATATAGAATGCATAGATAAAAACTTAGACTCATGGAGTTACCAAAAACCTAGACTCATGGAGTTACCAGCTTGTCCTAAACCCTGCGAGGCCAAGGGATTGCCTTTCCATCATGTTTCCAGCAACTCATTCTGGAGAAAATCGTATGGGATTGAACTATTTATATAGTGCAGAGTTCTGAAAGCTAGGTTGGAGTTACCAGCTCGTCCTAAACCCTGCGAGGCCAAGGGATTGCCTTTCCATCATGTTTCCAGCAACTCATTCCAGAGAAACTCATATGGGATTGAACTATTTATGTAGCGCAGCTAGATTTTTAATTATGGGTTTCAAAATATTTTATATTTGGATTTATTTGGGAGAACGACATCTATCACTCTCAGACGGTTTAGCTGTCGCAAAATTCTGTAGTGATACTATACTAGTAGATACAAGTCTATGTTAACCATACCATATTGGTAATTTATTCAATGAGTTGTTGTTTTGGGAAGACATGGGTATGTTACTACCATGCTCTGTTCTAATTCATATCAAATATTGGTAATTTATTCAATGAGCCAAAATGATCAAAACATTAGGAATTGTGAATTAGGTAGATTGTGAATCAAAACATTAGGAATTGTGAATTAGGTAGATTGTGGTGGGCTATCATCATTAATGATGACAAAGAAGTAGATGGTGGGGAATCCTACTCACTTCCATAAGGAGTACATATCTCATCATGTTGTCAGATGGGCTATCATCATTAATAATGGCAAAGAAGTGGATGGTGGTGGGCACCAATACGATAGAAGACAATGAAAAAGTTTTTACTTTTTTTGTTAAATTTGGATATAAATGGGTTAAAATTGTTTATAAAAACTATTATTTTCATAATTTTTTTATTTCTGCAATCAAATTTAGTTATTCTAGATTAAATAAACCGTTTTAAAACAACCTAGATAGTTAAAACCTCCAAATTATTATTTCAAAACGAATTGCTCTGCCATATTCTGAAGAGTCGGGACCCTTTTGGTTAACGGTTATACTGCTCCATAGCTATAGGTCAGTTAATGCAAGCCGCAGTTATGGTCAGTTAATGCCGTGATTGGCATCAAGCTTGCTATCGCTGGTATCTCGAGTTGGTGTTCGAACTCCCTTCGAATCTGGTTGGTGGGTGTGCTTCCTTTGAATCTGGTTAGTGAGTGTCATCTTATCAATTTCAAGTTGAATAGTGTTTGCGTTCAAAGAACATCTCTTTACATTAACTTACCTCTATACTTAGATGAATGATAAGGATAAATTTCAGATGGGAGATCATCATTAATGGTTGAGTTTTTATAGAGTAGGTTTAACTATTAAAAATATGAGTTTTTTCTTGGTAAAAAGTTATAAGTTCAAATCTTGATCTTTATCGACATGAGCACTTACATACTATAAAAAAAAATTGAAAAAGACAAGTAAGAAAAAACAAAAAACAATTCATTCCAAACCGCTAGACAAAGGTAGTTGTTCATAAAATTCCCACATTGTATTTATTGTACTTAGATCCAATGCACAAAACAACCAAAGAGTGGCTTGCAGCTGACAACATAACATAGAATGAGGAAAGGGTAAACAACTTTACCAGCTGATTTCCTGTAAAGATACGAAAGATGCCCATAGTTTTGTTGATAAAGTAGTTATGATTCACATATTTTTAACCTTAATTTGTGTATATAAGTTACAGTTCAGAAGAAAATTATTGGACAAAAAATTGGAATCAAATTTGAATGTGAAAATGGATGTGTCAAACGAAATGCTGAATTTTTCAATTCGACCGAATCAACCGAATTTGATAACACATCTAATCTCGTATAAAAAAGAGTCTCGTATACTTGCTCGAAAGAAACAACGAAGTTCATTCACCATGATTTCATAACAATTGGCAGTCCCTGGGCTAGGCGTCTGCCATATTGAAAGAGGAAATCCATAACATTTGGTAGTCCCTGGTCTAGGCATCTGTCATTCAATATCAGTTCGATTTCAAAGTTTAGAATATGTTGGTTTTACGTTAACCAGCTCAAAGACTCAAAGAATCCCAAAGATGCATGAGTTCCTTACCTTCTGATCCTGCTGTTCCGTGAAAGGAAATTTCACCGTGTCTGCTAGATCAGAGAGACAGTGCACACAAGTGGAAATCTAGTGAATTTCCTTTAGCAACCCCACGGAGCTGGAGCTCCTCTGGTCCCTCTTATTCGACTCTTCCATGACCTTAAGCGGGGTAGCCCAGACAAAATTCCGCGGCACAGAGAAATGGGTTCGGAGAGGGATCGCTGCCACGAGTGCCCACAGGGAAAAAAAATGGTAACGTTATTCATTGTGTAGGCTGTCGTAGGCTATTCCATCATTTTGCAGATCTTAGCACACCATGAACACGCTTTCCCTGAGGTGATTTGCAGTTTTCTCATCAATTTTGTGTAGTTACATCAATTTCAAATCAGGTAGGCTATTCCATCATTTTGCAAAGCTTATCACACCATGAATACGCTTTCTCTGAGGTGATTTGCAGTTTTCTCATCAATTTTGTGTAGATACATCAATTTCAATTTAGGTAGGCTATTCCATCATTTTGCAGAGCTTAGCACACCATGGACATGCTTTCTCTGAGGAGATTTGAAGTTTTCTCATTGATTTTGTGTAGTTACATCAATTCACTCTGAATTTGTAGGAGTCCGTTTGGCACAGGGTAATGCATTTTGCTTCCTTTCTTTATAAATATTATATTTACGATGTTTCTATTAATCAATATTATTTTGAGCCAACAATTTCCTTAACATGGTAATCCATCATTTTGTTTTTCTAAACATTGAACATCCATGTGTCCTAATGTTCATAAAGTCATTCTGTGGGAACAAGCTAATGATTCAATATTCATTTTCACGTTGGTCTGGTACCATGGCTACTACAATTTCACGTTGGTGCATGGCTACTCCAAAATCTAAATCTCAAGCTCAAGCTCCTTTTCCAACTAATGTTGATGATGGAAAGGTACGGATATCCATTAACATTGGATTTCAAATCCCCTTCATTAACAGTGGACTCTACTCACATCCATTGGATTAAATTTTGCTGGAAAGGATTTTTTGTGCAATAGAGGAAAGTAACCTTTGATTCTCACTTACGACAGGGATACTATCGCTCTCCATTATACAGTAATAGTAAAGTAGGATCACCTTTGAATGATGGGACATATTCACATCTCACAGGGTTTAGATGGAAAGCAAATACAGAAACCTTAACTTCGCTTCAGTTTCACTATAGTTTGGAAGGCACGGATGCAACTGTGAAGGGTAAGACTTTCGACCAACATTTATATGGAGGAACAGGCGATCCAAACAAAATAGTGTAACTTTAATAAGTTATTGCATATGACAGAAATACTAGGTAGCAGATCAAAAGCACATCACAAGATCAAAAGCACATCACGATGAGCGAGGAAGATGAATGATGAATGAGGCATATTACCTAGGCAGATGACCCCAATCGTTGGACGAAAGCATCCTACAGATGAAAAAAAAAACATTAAATTCGGGTAGTTGACTCCCACTTGTTGAAATGCATTAAGGCGTAATTAATGTAGTTCAAGACATTTGGGTACAATAATATTAAAAACCATAGTCTTTACATGTCCATTGTGACTAAGACCCCATTAATATAATTTAACACTCTTGCAATGACCACCACATACTTTTGTATAGAGTCTCCATAATAAGAGAGACAAATACAATTGCATATCTCTTATGTAAGTCAAACAAAGATATGATTAACTATTCGCATATGAGTAATAATTTATGACTCCTAACAAACAACCTATCCCATTGCCCCATTTGAGTCATACATGTAATGACTCATCCATCCTCATATCATCATATGATGACTATGACTCATCCATCCCCATCCTATCATATCATGACCCCATTTGAGCCATACATGTAATGACTCACCCATCCCCATTTGACATATCATGACCTCATTTCAGTTATACATGGAATGACTCATCCATCCCCACCCAATTCAATCATGTGCTACTTGAACACCGAATGCCTTGAATTAACACACTTGTGAACCCACAACATATCCTATTCAACTAACATTATGAATCTTATCCACCCACTCCCCTATTTTCAAATCGAAGCTATTTTAGTGCCCAGCTCAAAACAAATAAACTAGAGGAAATGAATACTATGGGTCATGGAGATTCAAGACTTCCAATGATGCATGCAAAGAAAACCAAGCTTTGCCAGAGAGAGATATTATGGATAGATAATGTGTGTAGTTCGTCAAGGTGTTGTTTAGAGGTCATTTGTGTTTGTTTTTAGTAGGTGTTGTCGTGTTGCGTGTTAGATAAATTGCTGGAATTGACACGATTCCATGTAATCTGAGGACATAGCGGATGAAGAGTTGAGCTCTTATAGGCCTCATATGCCTCAATAAAACCACCACTTCTTCTGCATTGACCACCACATTACTATTCTCATTTCTAGGGCACCACCCACCTTATTGATTATTGCCAATCCTAAGGAAATTCAATGAATGTGGTTAAGTGGACTTTAACAAACATTTCACATTGGTAATCGACTACTCTTTCCCATCCATTAGATTTTGACATATTGAAGTTTCAATGAAAGTTCGGTTGTGATTGACATGCATATGGACGCCTATAATAAGATTAGGGAACTATGAATGTTTTGTTCCTTTCAGCAATATTCGTAGATGAAATGGAAGTTTTCTTATAATATAGTTAGGTTTATTTTTGTTTTAGGAAATTGTACCCATGTAATTTACATTATTTGTTTA
>LPNX011223485.1:99734-157509 GCA_001517045.1 Pseudotsuga menziesii | reverse complement strand
GAGGATTTGCCCACTTTTTCTTTAGAAATAAGAGCACACAAGTTCATATTTAGCATATGCATATTTGACCACTATGTAGTGAGGGACACACACATTTCATTTTTTACTATTTACAAATTCATGTTTGACTTATATCACAACTTCGCTACTATGTCTTAATTTTTTTGTTTAATAGCGTCGCCTCTCAAATTTTTGTCAGAGTTTAGGACTTATTTCCCCCCAAATCCCCCTATCTCACTATTGGAACTATTTGTATCCACCAAAATCAAGCTTCAAGATTTGGAGTTAATATGATATCACTCATGCGACATGTCACTTTGAGGATTCCTTAGATGCTAAAGAAAACATCCTAAGGCACCATACCCCTGGGAATTGAACCTAGGACAATGATGGAAAACTCATACTAATTAACTACCAAAATATAACTCAATTGAAAATTCCACTACTAGTTATTACTGGAAAAAAATCATATTTAAAATACATGAAAATTTGACAACTTTATTGCTAGAGCACAAGCTTATATATAGCTACAAATAAATTTGTCTCATTATAGCAGAAGCTTGCAAGGAACGACATTTGACAACTTCAATGTTGCTAGAGAAAAAACCCATGTTTAACCTTTATCATTTTCTCCTCTTTAATCTCCTATCAAAGAGAATAAAAAGACAAGAGACCACAGAATGAACAAGGCCAATGTATTAGAGGAAAAGGGGGCCATGGATCTCAAAAATCACTGAATTTGATGCTTTGGGTTGATGCACATGATTTTTTTGTAGCAATATATAGATCTATTGAATTGAATTTGAACATTCAAAGTGATGGATATGTGACTATGAAAGATTTGTTGACTTTGAACATGAGAATTGGTGCAAATGTCCCTCTTTTCTCTCACACTATTGATGATATCAAAGAGGAAATAAAGGAAGAAAATAAGTAACACTTTCATATACTAGAATAAAGAGTATGCTTTTAATTATAAAAAACCAAGGGTAGAGCATGGAGTTGATATACTCAAAAGTGGGTTTGAAACATGTCACGTGTGTATGTAAAGAAGTTCCCATGAGTGTCCATGCCAATTATTTGATGAGCTTGGAGCAAACAAGATGAATGTCTCAACTTGTAGTGTACCTGACCCCAAAACACAACACCAAGGTTGGATACACTAGAATAATAACAAGGGAAAGGCTGATTCAAGTGAATGCAAAACATAAAATGGTTTATTTAATGCTAGGACAACATGTCCACAAACCAATAAAATAAAATCACCCATCCATTAAAAGAAATGCAACACTTCCAATGCAAATCTATCCAAAATGCACAAGCGATGCAATATAATTGTAGCATGAATGCAACCAGATCTAAGTAAACAATTTCATGTGTGTTTAAACCTTGATGTAACATCTATGGGTTTCCAACTATAACCATTAAACCACATAATTAAACTAGATCGACAGATGCTAGCAAAATCAGATTTACGACACTAAATAATTCATATTTACAACACTAAAATAAATCAAGTTTATGACTCCAAATAATTCAAATTTACGACACCAATCTATATCCATTTAAATGTATACAATATTAGATCTAGGGATTCCGTCTACGGCCATATAAGCAAAGTAAAAACTAGATCTACTGGATGCCCCAAACAATACATAAAATAGAATTATACAGGCTACCATCTCTAGCCATACAACAACAATAAAAGCATATCTATTATGAAAGAAGATCAACCATCAAACACCTACCACAAAAAGAGTTGATAATCCTTCAAGGGAACATAAGCATATGAATACATAGTAAATAATAAAGAACACATATGCTTATCTCAAATATAGGAAACTAGCTTCGACCGAAGAATGTTCCACTGAACCATAGATATTCCATGCTCATCAATCTCTCAGCATGATAGGAACCTTCGAAATGAGGCCATGGATCCATAAGGTAAGGAGCTCTCAAAATTCGATCTCAACAAGAGGAAACTCAGACCACAACTTGAGAAACACAACACATTCCCTCACCTCTTACTTTCATTGCATCAACACTACTTGGTGTAATGGGATTCCCTTCACTTCTCAAGTCCATCAGGACATCACCATCCACCTTTAGGATTCATGTGACAAGATTAGATACAAGTAAATGTCCTCAAGGTACTTCTGTGTTCGAAAAAGAAATCTAACCAGACTTAACACTTGTATAGATCAATCTTCAATCCCCATCTCAGGGTATTCAAATTTTCCTGCAATACAAAAGGGTTGTACAATTGTATGCAAAAGATAAATTCAAATCCATCCACAAGCATTCAAATTGCATGAGAGGAAAAGTCTAAAATCCAAGAATACTAAATGAATGCCAATTCGAATTCCTTCATAACAATTCAAATCCCATGGAAGAGGATAACATGGTTCACTAGTAAGTAACTTGAATTCAATGAGGGATTTATCAAATCACTGGATGACCATTTGAGTTTTCATGAGAGAAACTCGAATCCACTAAGGCTAACTCAAATTCATTTCAGGGCTTCACCAAATTACTGGATGACCATTTGATTTCTCATGAGAGCAACTCGAATCCACTAAGGCTAACTAAATGTCACTTGAGGGCTTCACCAAATCACTAGATGACCATTTGAGTACCCATGAGAGCAACTCGAATCCACTAAAAAATACTCTAGATTACTTGAATTAGTAGAGACAACTCAAATTCCAAGAAGAGGTTACTCAAATTCGCTAACAGGTCCTCTAAATCACTGAAGTTGCTAGAGACAACTCAAATTCTAGGAGAGGTAACTTGAATTCACTGACAATTAATCTAGATCATTGGAGTTAATAGAGATAACTCAAATTCCAAGAAATGTAACTCGAATTAACTTACATTTACTCCAAATCATTGGAGTTACTAGAGACAACTCGAGTTCAAAGAAGTTTAAATTTAATTAACTGAAAAATAACTCCAAATTAGAGTGTGGGTGATAAAAATCAAGTGCACGAGCTAAAATTAGCTAGAGAGGGCGCATAAGGCAAGAGATATGAGAGAGTGGGTCCCATTAACATCAAATAAGGTGCAATAGAGTCTGAATAGTAAAAAATGACCAAAATTAGGAATTAAATAATAATGTTAGGGAGAGAAACAACTCCTAGAGTCCTAGTCCCCCAACCCACTCACATGTCGAATCCATGACCCCCCCTCCATTCTTGTTAGTGGTCCATGTTGAAGCTAGTTGTATATTTAATAAAAAAATAATAATTAAAATAATGTCCAAACACCAATGTTTAAGCACCTAGTGCAACAATAATAAATAACTACATCACATACATCTGGGGCATACACTCGGGGAATTACATCCCCTCCCCCTTAAAACAATGCATCATCCTCGATGCATATCTATTCAAAGTCCAAAAAATGATGAGGGTATTCTTCCCTCATAACATTTTCCCGCTCCCAAGTAGCACCATCACATCCATAATGAGTCCATTGAACCTTTACCTACCCGATCTATCGGTTACAAAGCAACTTGATTTTTCTTCCCAATATGTAGATTGGTTATATCATAAAATCCCCTTTCAGTTCCACCTGAATCACATTCCAATCAACGAGCATAATATTAGCATAAGGTACATATACTTTTTCAATTAAAGATATATGAAATACATTACGATCAATCAATTACTTAAATCACATTCCCATAGATCACATGACTAGCATCAAGTATGTACTTATTCAACAAGGATACATGAAAAACATTATGCACTTTAATAAAAGCAAGTGATGCAAGTTCATATGCAACAGGTCCTATCCTAGCTAAGATCTCAAAAGGGCTACATTATCTAGCAGTTAGTTTGGAACAATTTCCAAGTTCAAAGAGCTATTCTTGGGTTTGACTTTCAAAAAGACATTATCTCCCACTTCAAACTGTATTTCAATCTTGTTCTTATATGCATAACTCTTCTGTCTATCTTGAGTTGTTTTCAAATTCTGCTTGATTTTAACCATATGATCTTCCATGCCCTTCAAGAGTTTAGGTCCAATGATGATTTGTCTGTTGGAATGTCCCAATTGATAGGAGTATTTCACTTTCTCCCATGCAATACCTCAAAAGGACTCATCATCAGAGAGGCATGGTGTCCATTGTTATAAGCGAATCATACCAAGTGTAAATAATCCTCCCACATGGATGGGAGACCAATCACATACATTCTTAATATATCCTTGTTCACCTGATTGGCTCTTTCTATCTGACCATATTTCTGCAGATAGTAAGTTGTACTCATGTTTAGATTCATACCAAATCCTTCAAACAAACCTTTCCAAAAGTTACTAGTAAACTTTGAATCTCTGTCTTACACTACAGATTTTGAAATTCCATGTAGTTTGACAATCTCTTTCATAAATATTCCCACAATGTTATTTATTGTATGAGTTATTTTCACTGGAATAAAGTGAGCTTCTTTAGTCAACTTATACATCACCACCATGATGCCATCATGTCATGATCTTGTCTTAGGAATCTTTGTGATGAATTCCATAGTCATTGCATCCTACTTCCATTCTAGTATAGGCAAGGGATGCAACATCCCAGTTGGATGCTGATGCTCTAACTTAAACTTGTGACATTCTATGCATCTAGTTATGTGTTATGCAACATCATTCTTCAATAATTTACAATAGTAATACTTCCTCGTAGATGCTATTGTCTTTTGATAACCCGAATTCCCATCATAAGGCACATTATGCATCTCCTTCAGAACCATATTCCTTATTTCTCGAGAGTTTCGATCATAAGCTCTATTTTTACGCAAGAGAATTCCATTATATTCCAACTTGTACTAGTAAAACTTATGCATTACTTTCTGTTGTTGCAAATCATCTCTTGCCTATTGGTAATGCTCATATGTAGCATAGGATTCAATGATCCTATCCTTTAAATATTCTACTGAGTGCATCAACTACCTTATTCTCTTTGCTTTGATGTGTTTGATATCAAAGTCATATTCACATAACAATTCCATCCATCTTCTCTATATTGCACTTAAGGTAGGTTGTTGAAACAAATACTTCAAACCATCATGATCAATTCTTAATTCAAACTTCTTACCCATCAAGTAATGTCTCAACATCTTCAAGGCATGAATGATTGTTACAAGCTCTATATCATGAGTAGCATAGTTTTGTTCATGTTATTTCAACTTTCTAGATTCATAACTGATTACATGGAAATTCTGAGTCAGCACTCCACCGATGCCTTGCTTATATGCATCTATGCATACTACAAAAATTTCATTGGAATCTACAATATTCAGAATGGGTGCACTGGTGAGCATTTGAGTCTTTGCAAAATGTCTTGACACTTAGAAGTCCATTCACACTTCACAACCTTCTCCTGCAAGGATGTAATGGGAGGAGATAACTTTGAGAAACCTTCAATGAATCTTCGGTAGTACCCTACTAACCCTATAAAATATATTACTTCTGATAAATTCCTTGGTTTCGACCATTCCATAATAGCTCTTATCTTCTTAGGATCCACTGATATCCCTTATTTTAATATGATGTGCCCCAAGTAGTGAATTCTACTCTGATAGAATGAACACTTACTTAGCTTGGCATACAACTAATTCTCTCTGAGTACTTGCATCACCAGCCTTAGATTCTCTTCATGTTCTTCTTCCATATTGGAATAGATGAGGATGTCATCCAAGAATACAACCATGAACTTATCCAATAACTTTCTGTAATTTCCCTTCATCATACACATGAATGTTGTCTGCACATTTATCAATTCGAAAGGTACTACTATAAACTCATAATGTCCATACCTTGTTCTGAATGATGTCTTACTAATGTCTTTATTCTTTATTCTAACTTGGTGATACCTAGATCTCAAATCTATGTTTGAAAATACCTTGGCTCCTACCAGCTGATCAAACAAGTCATCAATCCACGGCAAGGGATACTTTTTTTTATTGTTGCTTTGTTCAACTGTCTGTAATTTATATAGAGTCTTAAAGTTCTATATTTTGTCTTCAAAAACAATATAGGAGCTCTCCAAGGTGACACACTTGGTCGTATGTAACCTTTCTTTAGTAACTCCTCTAACTACATATGCAACTCTTTCAAATCCGAGGTACTCATCTTGCAAGGTGTTTTAAATGAAGGCATTATGCCCGGAACCAAATCAATAGAGAAATCAATGTCTCTCTTAGGAGGCATTCTTAGTAGTTCTTGCAATAGATCTACAAACTCTTGTAACACTGGATAATCTTGGAAATATGGTTCTTTTCCCTATTTTGGTTCTTCCACATGAGTTGCATACAAGTGGAAAACCTTCCTAAAACACTTATTCAACTGGAGAGTTGTTATTTGTCTCAAATATATTGGCCCTGACATAGCTCACAGTATGACCTAATTTCCTTATTCATCCTGACAAGTAAAGGTTTTTTTGTGATAATCGAGTATGGAATGATGTGTATCCAACCAGTCCATGCAAATCAACATATCATATAACCCAAAGGTTATGATTTTCAACTATGTAAGGGTATTCATACTATTCATGTCCAAAGGACACTTCTTTACTACTTTTATGACCTTTCTCTTTGTACTTGTATCCAACTGTACTAGATTTGATGTCTCAAGATTACTTTTCTTTAGATAATACATCTCAACAAGGTTAGGTGCAATATAACTATGGATAGCTATAGACTCAATCAAAATATCGATAGGTACATTTTCAATCTTACTCGTTACCTCAATCATCATGGGTTGATGAATAACTCCTTCTATCCAAGGTTGCATAAATTCTTGGAGTACTTCCGCTAACATCACCAACAATTGAGGCTTCTTGAATGTTGTGAATGATGCTTTCCTTCATTGAAAACTTCTTGGCATAATGATTCCCTTTATAGATCCAACATTCAACACGTGGACTTGATATTTCATCTAAAGGCTCTTTACCTCTTACTATGCTTTTCTCTGGTTGTCTCTGTTGATTACTATTTCTAAAAGATGGAGGCTGGAATCCTTTTTGTCTCTAATATTGCTTGTCTTTCTTCGTATCTTTCCATTTTTTTTATAAGGAGCTTTGTTCTTATTCTAATCATACAAGTTCCTTTCCTTCCATACAACCTCTTTGAGGGCCTTCAGTTTGTCATACTGAATTTTGTCCTTGTAGGAGTTGGGTAGATCACTTAGGAGCCTCTAAATTTTTACCTTCTCATCTTTTACGAAGTATGCATACTTCAAAAGTTATATGAACCTTTTATCATAGGCTTCCATGGTCATGTTTCCCAATTTAAGTTCAAAGAATTCCTTCATCTTCTTGTAATAATAATGCTTTAAGAGGTATTCCTTTTTAAAGTGATTATTGAAATTTTTCCATGAGATTTAGTCTTCATTGATATTCTTCATTTTGTCTAGTTGATCCCACCAAATGGATGCCTTACCCTATAGATGGTAGATGGCTACTCTTCCTTCCATGCTTTGTGAATATTGATGAAACTGGAGAAACTTTTCGAGTCCCAACAACCAAGCTCCTTGCCTTGCTTCCCCATCAAAGGTTGGCGGCTTGATCTTTCTCAATTTTGCCACCAGTTCATTATGAGTGAAATATTCTCTTTGTATGTATTACTGGGGATATTTCAGGGATTTTTTCTGAGATGCTTGATGAATATATCTTCTTCTTTACTAGAGAGGGAATACGATGAGGTTTTCTTGAATAGATCTAGTTCTGCCATGTTCTCTTTTCAGTTCATGATATCTTGCTTCCAAATTGTTTTTTGGAGTTTAACTTCGTTTTTCTTGCAATTGTTCCAAACCTTAAAATTTTTTTCTTTGGGTATGAATGATTTGTTTATTGTATTTTCTACATGTTCTCACTTCCATATTCAAACTTCTTATCAAGTTATCCAGGGTTGGAAAGTATCTGTCCTTCCTCCAAATCCATCACTAATATTTGATCTTTGAACTCTGATCTCTGATATATGAACTCTGATCTCCCTAGTCTTCACTTCTTTGTTTAGCGTATGAAATTTTAATTTGAATACCACACTATCGGTTATCACAACTACTAGAGGTTGCAATGTGTTCATCATCAAACATTGTTAGCACCTAATAAATATCTTTAGCAACATATACATCACAATTTGAAATGCATATACAAAAATTCATAATTCTGTAAAAGGCCCAACAGTGGTAGAGTTGAAACCTAAGATCTGATACCACTTTGTAGTGTACCCAACCCCAAAACACAACACCAAGATGGGATACACTAGAATACTATTAAGGGAAAGGATAATTTGAGTGAATGCACAATAGAAAAGGATTTATTTAATGTTAGGCCAACATGCCAACAAGCCATAAAATAAAAAACACTAACACATTAAAAGAAATGAGACACTTCCAATGTAAATATTTTCCAAATGCACATATGATGCAAGGTAATTGTAGCATGAATGCAACCAGATCTAAGTAAATAATTTCACATGTGTTTAGAACTTGATGTAACATATATGGTTTCCCACCCACAACCATTAAACCACATAATAAAATCATATCTATATATGGTAGAAAATTTAGATTTATGACACTAAATAATTCAGATTTACAACATTAAAAGAAATCTGGTTTACGACATCAAATAAATTAGATTTACGACACCAATATATAGGCATTAAAACATATACAATATCATATATGGGGTTTCCATCTACAACCATATAAGCAACATAAAAAATATATATATTGGATGCCCCATACAATACATAAAAATAGAATTATACATGCTACCACTTATAGCCATACTACAACAATAAAGGTAGATCTATTATGCAAGAAGATCAACCATCAAACACCTAACATAAAAATATTTGATCAGCCTCCAAGGGTGCATAAGCATCTGAATACATAGTAAATAACAAATAACACATATGATTTTCTCAAATATGGGAAACTAGCTTCGATCGGACAACATTCCACCCAACCATAGATCTTCTATGCTCATCGATATCTTATAATGATAGTCACCCCTGAGCCGAGGCCATGGATCCACAAGGTAAGGAGATCTCAAAATCATATCTCAACAAGAGGAAACTCAAGCCACAACCTAAGAAATACAACACATTCCCTCACCTCTTACTTTCACTGCATCAACACTACTTGGTGCAATGTGATTCCCTTCACTGCTCAAGTCCCTTAGAACATCATCATCCACCTTTAGGATTCATGTGACCAAATAAGAGACAAGTAAAGGTACTTTAGGTACTTCTATGTTCCAAAATGAAATCTAACTAGACTTCACACTAGTATAGATCAATCTTCAATCCCCATTACATGGTCGTCAATTTTTCCTGCAATACAAAAGGGTTGTGCAACTATGTTCAAACGAGAAATTCAAATCCATCTATAGGCATTCGAATTGCATGGGAGGACATGTCTAAAATCCCCATTACATGGTCTTCAATTTTTCCTGCAATACAAAAGGGTTGTGCAGCTATGTGAAAAAGAGCAATTCAAATCCATCCATAGGCATTCAAATTGCATGGGAGGACATGTCTGAAATCCAAGAAGAATGCATGAATTCCAATTTGAATTCCTTCACACCAAGTTGAATCCCCTGCCGGAGGCTAACTTAGGTTCACTAGTAAGCAACTCGAATTCAATAAGGGATTTACCAAATCATTAGATGACCATTCAATTTCTCATGAGAGAAACTTAAATCCACCAAGGATAATTCGAATTCACTTGAGGGCTTCATCAAATCACTGGATGTCCATTCGAGTTCTCATGAGAGAAACTCAAATCCACTAAGGCTAGCTCGAATTCACTTTAGGGCTTCACTAAATCACTTGATGACCATTTGAGTTCTCATGAGAGAAACTCAAACCCACTAAGGCTTACTTGAATTTGTTAGGATTAATTAATCCTCCTTTGTCCAATGTAGTCTATTTGGTCATTTTTCCTAACTTAGGAAGTTATTATCACTGTACTAGAATATGGGGGACACACCTAGGGGTTATCTTCCACTTACTGCATCTTCATGCATGAGTTTATGCGCCTCTGGGACCAATCCCTACATTATAGGAGGTATTGTAGGTCTCCATTTTTATTAACCCATTTTTAACACCCCCTTTATATCATATTACTGAGTGGTAACAAACACGAGCCTTAACGCATCTTAGTATAAGAAAATAGGGCGATAAATAAAATAATAGTATAATGCTAGTGATGATCCCAACGTGATTACAGGGGCGACTGATCAATTTGTAGTGTTGGGTAATGGAAGACCCAACAAAATAGTAATGGGGAAGGAATAATGCATAAAAGGAAACCCAATCAAGGGATCAATGTAACAATTAATATAAAATATTGATAGTCCAATAGTCAGTGAAGTGCTTAGAAAATATGAGAATTGTAGATGCTTCACACCACAACCTGACAATCAACCAGTTTTATATCATGTAAATACAAGCACGTCCATAGAGATATCTTGTTTTCTATAAGATTAATAAATGAAATTACTACATAAAAATGCAAAGTTAAAACCCTTTCATTGATGGACTTCCCTACCTTCCTATGAAAACAAACATCATTGATGTTTGAATCCAAATGAACATAGAAAAATCCTCTTTCTTTCCAATAACACCATATGATCAGGTGCATAGCTTGGATTTGGGTCATTCACAAGATGCAATGAATTTCCTACCACTTCCTCTACCTTTATTCTTGCAATGAAGGGAATTAACAACATTTGGATCCCTTTTCTTGGATTATATCTAGTTTGAATGTTGGATTGGCTTTTCTTATTTCACAAAGGAGGATGCATGACTCAAGAAAGAAGAGGTAAGAGCTAACATTTTACAACTTTTTCCAATTGTATGAAGGAAGGAGGAAAATTCATTATGTTTCAGGAAGATTAAGAAATATTTGTTATTTGAAGAAGGGAAGGAGCCCAAACTAATTGAAATTTAACTAATTTGCAATCAATTTTAAGTTAAATATAAACTTTCTGTTCTTTTTTTAAAGCAATTTATATGCGATTTTTAATACATGCACAATAAAATAACACTCTTATTGTTTGGATAAATTATGTGCAGATATCTTCGTATACTTAAAGTATTCCAAGTTTAGTGAACACGGATTCTTCCACAACAAATGAATCTCATTTCTCTATCTATACGAGTCAAAATTATTTCAAAATTAGACCCGATGCTCTTCATTTCCTATCTAAATTCTTAAAAGAAATTAAATAACATTCCCATATAACACGACCATTTGTTCTTTTTATAAACAATGGTTACTTTAATGGATTAAAAATCGTAGTTTAACATACTACAAGCCCTTTTTAATCAAGGTAAGAGACCATATTGGATATTTGGTCTAAAGAGAAATATATATATATATATATATATATATATATATATATATATATATGAAAATATTGTTCAAATTGACAAATTCAATGCATGTGCTTTTTGATGAGTTTGTTGGTTTAGAGTTTGAGAGTCATTACAACAAGTCCTTAAAAGCGGCCTTGAAATATATGAAGATTATTTAAAGGTTATTCCTCATCCCACCTAAATAAAATAACCCTCAACATTTATATTACTATGTCAAATTAAAAACCCTCCTTGACCCCTTAATACGAGGCAATATATTTTTGAGGTAGTTTAGAGTATTCAAACCCACAATATGAATGAACTTGATGTGATATTGCCTGGGTATTGAACCCCGGACATGTGTCATGAAAACTTTGTATGTATTGTTTTTTGTATTTTAATATAATTTTTTGCTACTTACAAAAAAAATATTCTTATATAATATAATATAAATATAATGTAAAAAATAAATTTTAAATTAAATTTAAACTAACACATATTTATTTATATATATTTAAGTATATAAATGAATCAAATTTTATAACTTGTATAAATTATTTAATTAATATGGATCTAAGATGAATTTATATTAAGATTAAAACGATGGTATTAATACTTCACATTAATTTTCAAGAGAAAAGTTTATTTTTATCACTAGAGACATATATTTATATTTTCATTATAAATCTTGCATTTTACAGTTAAAATAGTTTTCAAAATAAATTAATAATAACAATTAAATAATAATATTAATGCTTCAAATTAATTTTAAAAAAAAATTATTTTTTATCACTAAAAACATAGAACTATTTCTTAAGTATAAAATTTGCATTATATGCACAAACAACTTTCAAAAATAAATTAGTAATGGCAATGAAACCATGTTTTTTTTTCTTTTTTTTAACATCATTAACTAACACTAGTCTAAAATAAATAAGGAAGAAATTTTGGTAGAGGTTGATGATAATTTAGATTAATATTATTTTATTATTTTTAATAAAAATCTGGGTTTGATGTGTATTCTCTCAGCAATATCATACACTGTTTACATATTTTCATATATCCATATAATTAAATAGAAAAATTAAAGTGCATCTTTTATATTCATTCCTTATATTTCTGTGTATGTTAATTATATCATTGTACATATATAATGCTTTTATATTTCATAATTTGATTAATTTATATAATTAAAACAATATTTCAGCCAACAAAAATTCATATTAGACGTTTCTAAATTTATCTATATATTATAAGTGCAATTTTTATCATTTAAAAACTTATTTTATTTATAAATAAACCTCGAGTGTAAATGTTTTCTTTAAGTCATTCTCAAAATTAATCATCGATTGATCTAGAAAAATAATTGCAGCCATACCTGATAACCGATTTATCTGTGTAATCATTGACAAAATTTATTTGTCTTTAACACTTTAAAAATAATTAGGTTAGTTAGTTAACGTCTCTCATAATCCACAAAAGCTGTAGAGGACCCATTTTTGCGTGAAAAGGGGTGTAAATAATTTTAAGACAATTGGTCAGTATCTAACTTTTCATTGAAATATGCAATTAAATGGCCCCTGCCTAACCAAAGCAAAAAAACAGCTTATACAGCTTATAGTATCGTATAGTATGGCCACTTTGAATTCATTGTCGCCATTGTTGACCCACAATGCCTTTTCCATTAGTATAGTATACCAGACATTTCTTTATCCTGTCATTGTTATACTTATAGATTTATATTTTGTCTCCCTCTTCTTCCACGCCGGCGCCGTCAACACGGTTGACTCTAACTACCATTCTTCATCCACGTCATCTACTCATTTCTTCATAGTTTTAGATGTATCTACACTATATTTTAGGGAGAGTAATAAGCACCCTGCAGCGTAGCAATTAATGCTGCGGCTATGGGGCACATCAACTGTTAAATCAACAGTGGAATCAAATGCGACGATTGGTGTACCCCACAACCGCAGTACTAACATTTGGCAGTCCCTGGGCTAGGCGTCTTCCGTATTGAAAGAGGAAATCCATAGCATTTGGCAGTCCCTGGGCTAAGCGTTTATCATTCAATATCAGTTTGATTTCAAAGTTCAGAATGTGTTGGTTTTACGTTAACCTGCTCAAAGACTCAAAGAATCCCAAAGATGCATGAGTTCCTTACCTCCTGATCCTGCTGTTCCATGAAAGGAAATTTCACCGTGTCTGCTAGATCAGAGAGACGACACACACAAGTGGAAATCTGGTGAATTTCCTTCAGCAACCCCACAGAGCTGGAGCTCCTTTGGTCCCTCTTCTTCGACTTTTCCATGACCTTAAGCGGGGCAGCCCAGACGAAATTCCGTGGCACAGAGAAATGGGTCTAGAGAGGGATCGCTGCCATGAGTGCCCACAGGGAAAAAACAGTAACTTTATTCATTGTGTAGGCTGCCATAGGCTATTCCATGGAGTCTAGGTAGGCTATTCCATCATTTTGTAGAGCTTAGCACACCATGAACATGCTTTCCCTGAGGCGATTTTGCAGAGCTTAGCACACCATGAACATGATTTCCCTGAGGCAATTTGTAGTTGTCTCATCAATTTTGTGTAGTTACATCAATTTCAAATCAGGTAGGCTATTCCATCATTTTGCAGAGCTTAGCACACCATGAATACACTTTCTCTGAGGTGATTTCCAGTTTTCTCATCAATTTTGTGTAGTTACATCAATTTCAATTTAGGTAGGCTATTCCATCATTTTGCAGAGCTTAGCACACCATGAACACGCTTTATCTGAGGCGATTTGAAGTTTTCTCATCGATTTTGTGTAGTTACATCAATTCACTCTGAATTTGTAGGAGTCCGTTTAGCACCGGGTAATGCATTTTTCTTCCTTTCTTTCTAAGTATTATATTTACGATGTTTCTATTAATCAATATTATTCTTAGCCAACAATTTCCTTAACATGGTAATCCATCATTTTTTTTTCTAAACATTGAACATCCATGCGTCCTAATGTTCATAAATTCATTTTGTGGGAACAAGCTGATGATTCAATATTCATGTTTAGGTTGGTCTGGTACCATGGCTACTACAATTTCATGTTGGTCCATGGATACTCCAAAATCTAAAGCTCAAGCTCAAGCTCCTTTTCCAACTAATGTTGATGATGGAAATGTTGGTGATGGAAAGGTACGGATATCCATTAACACTGGATTTGAAATCCCCTTCATTAACAATGGACTCTACTCACATCCATTGGATTAAATTTTGCTGGAAATGATTTTTTGTGCAATAGAGGAAAGTAACCTATGATTCTCACTTACGACGGGGATACTATCGCTCTCCGTTATACGGTAACAGTAATGCAGGATTACCTTTGAATGATGGGACATATTCACATCTCCCAGGGTTTAGCTGGAAAGCGAATACAAAAACCTTAACTTCGCTTCAGTTTCACTATAGTTTGGAAGGCACGGATGCAATTGTGAAGGGTAAGACTTTCGACCGGCATTTATATGGAGGAACAGGCGATAAGAACAAAATAGTGTAACTTTAATAAGTTATTGCATATGACAGAAATTCCAGACAGTCGATCAAAAGTAGATCAAGCATCAAAAGCACATCACGAGATCAAAAGCACATCACGATGAGCGATGCAGATGAACGATGAACGAGGCAGATGACCCAGGTAGATGAACGAGGCTGATGACTCCAATCGTCGGACGAAAGCATCCTACAGATGAAAAAAAAAACATTAAATTCGGGGAGTCGACTCCCACTTGTTGAAACGCCTTACGACGTAATTAATGTAGTTCAAGACATTTGGGTACAAGAATATTAAAAACCACGGTCCTTAGATGTCCATTGTGACTAAGACCCCATTAATATAATTTAACACTCCTGACCACATATTGCAAGACCACCACATACTTTTGTATAGAGTCTCCACAATAAGAGAGACAAATACATTTGCATATCTCTTATGTAAGTCAAACAAAGATATGATTAACTATTCGCATATGAGTAATAATTTACGACTCCTAACAAACAACCTATCCCATTGCCCCATTTGAGTCATACATGTAATGACTCATCCATCCTCATCTCATCATATGATGACTATGACTCATCCATCCCCATCCTATCATATCATGACCCATTTGTGCCATACATGTAATGACTCACCCATCCCCATCTGGCATATCAAGATCTCATTTGAGTTATACATGGAATGACTCGTCCATCCCCAACCAATTCAATCACGTGCTGCTTGAACACCCAATGCTTTGAATTAACACACTTGTGAACCCACAACATATCCTATTCAACTAAAATTATGAATCTTATCCACCCACTCCCCTATTTTCAAATCGAAGCTATTTTAGTGCCCAACTCAAAACAAATAAACTAGAGGAAATGAATACTATGGGTCATGGAGATTCAAGACCTCCAACGATGCATGCAACGACAACCAAGCTTTTCCAGAGAGAGACATTATGGATAGATAATATGTGTAGTTCATCAAGGTGTTGTTTAGAGGTCATTTGTGTTTGTTTTTAGTAGGTGTTGTCGTGTTGCATGTTAGATAAATTGTTGGAATTGACTTGATTCCACGTAATCTGAGGACATAGTGGATGAAGAGTTGAGCTCTTATAGCCCTCATTTGTCTCAATAAAACCACCACTTCTTCTGCATTGACCACCACATTACTATTCTCATTTCTAGGGCACCACCCACCTTCTTGATTATTGACAATCCTAAGGAAATTCAATGAATGTGGTTAAGTGGACTTTAAAAAACATTTCACATTGGTAATCAACCACTCTTTCCCATCCATTAGATTTTGACATATTGAAGCTTCAATGAAAGTTCGGTTGTGAATGACATGAATATGGACGCCTATAATAAGATTGGGAACTAGGAATGTTTTGTTCCTTTAAGCAATATTCGAAGATGAAATGGAAGTTTTCTTATAATATAGTAGCTGAAATGGAAGTTTTCTTATAATATAGTTAGGTTTATTTTTGTTTTAGGAAATTGTACCCATGTAATTTGCATTATTTGTTTAATAAGGGCTTACATTCTTATTAAATTTATTTGTGTAATTACAATTTACAATTTTAATGGATTTTTTAGATATTAAGGAGAACATATATATATATAATGGTTGGTGAGGATTTGCCCACTTTTTCTTTAGAAATAAGAGCACACAAGTTCATATTTAGCATATGCATATTTGACCACTATGTAGTGAGGGACACACACATTTCATTTTTTACTACTTACAAATTCATGTTTGACTTATATCACAACTTTGCTACTATGTCTTAATATTTTTGTTTAATAGTGTCGCCTCTCAATCTTTTGTCAGATTTTAGGACTTATTTCCCCCCAAATACCCCTATCTCACTATTGGAATCTATTTGTATCCACCAAAATCAAGCTTCAAGATTTGGAGTTAATATGATATCACTCATGGGACATGTCACTTTGAGGATTCCTTAGATGCCAAAGAAAACATCCTAAGGTACCATCCCCCTGGGAATTGAACCTAGTCCAATGATGGAAAACCCATACTAATTAACTACCAAAATATAACTGAATTGAAAATTCCACCACTAGTTATTACTAGAAAAAAATCATATTTAAAATACATGAAAATTTGACAACTTTATTGCTAGCGCACAAGATTATATATAGCTACAAATAACTTTGTCTCATTATAGCAGAAGCTTGCAAGGAACGACATTTGACAACTTCAATGTTGCTAGAGAAAAAACCCATGTTTAACCTTTATCATTTTCTCCTCTATAATCTCCTCTCAAAGAGAAGAAAAAGACAAGAGACCACAGAATGAACAAGGCCAATGTATTAGAGGAAAAGGGGGCCATGGATCTCAAAAATGACTGAATTGATGCTTTGGGTCGATGCACATGATTTTTTTTGTAGCAATATAAAGAGCTATTGAATTGAATTTGAACATTCAAAGTGATGGATATGTGGCTATGAAATATTTGTTGACTTTGAACATGAGAATTGGTGCAAATGTCCCTCTTTTCTCTCACGCTATTGATGATATCAAAGATGAAATAAAGGAAGAAAATAGGTAACACTTTCATATACTAGAATAAAGAGTATGTTTTTAATTATGAAAAACCAAGGGTAGAGCATGGAGTTTATATACTCAAAAGTGGGTTTGAAATATGTCACATGTGTATCTAAAGAAGTTCCCATGAGTGTCCATGCCAGTTATTTGAAGAGCTTGGAGCAAATAAGATGAATGTCTCAACTTGTAGTGTACCTGACCCCAAAACACAACACCAAGGTTGGATACACTAGAATAATAACAAGGGAAAGGCTGATTCAAGTGAATGCACAACATAAAATGGTTTATTTAATGCTAGGACAACATGTCAACAAATCAATAAAATAAAATCACCCATCCATTAAAAGAAATGCAACACTTCCAATGCAAATCTTACCAAAATTTACAAGCGATGCAATATAATTGTAGCATGAATGCAACCGGATCTAAGTAAACAATTTCATGTGTGTTTAAACCTTGATGTAACATCTATGGGTTTCCAACTGTAACCATTAAACCACATAATAAAACTAGATCAACAGATGCTAACAAAATCAGATTTACGACACTAAATAATTCATATTTACAACACTAAAATAAATCAAGTTTATGACACCAAATAATTTAGATTTACGACACCAATCTATATCCATTTAAATGTATACAATATTAGATCTAGGGTTTCCATCTATGACCATATAAGCAGCGTAAAAACTAGATCTACTGGATGCCCCAAACAATACATAAAATATGATTATACAGGCTACCACCTCTAGCAATACAACAACAATAAAAGCATATCTATTATGAAAGAAGATCAACCATCAAACACCTAACACAAAAAGAGTTGATAATCCTTCAAGGGAACATAAGCATATGAATACATAGTAAATAACAAAGAACACATATGATTATCTCAAATACAGGAAACTAGCTTCGACCGAAGAATGTTCCACCAAACCATAGATATTCCATGCTCATCTATCTCTCAGCATGATAGGAACCTTCAAAATGAGGCCATGGATCCATAAGGTAAGGAGCTCTCAAAATTAGATCTCAACAATAGGAAACTCAGGCCACAACCTAAGAAACACAACACATTCCCTCACCTCTTACTTTCATTGCATCAACACTACTTGGTGTAATGGGATTCCCTTCACTTCTCAAGTCTATGAGAACATCACCATCCACCTTTAGGATTCACGTGACAAGATTAGATACAAGTAAATGTCCTCAAGGTACTTCTGTGTTCAAAAAATAAATCTAACCAGACTTAACACTTGTATAGATCAATCTTCAATCCCCATCTCAAGGTATTCAAATTTTCCTACAATACAAAAGGGTTGTACAATTGTATGCAAAAGATAAATTCAAATCCATCCACAAGCATTCAAATTGCATGAGAGGAAAATTCTAAAATCCAAGAATACTAAATGAATTCCAATTCGAATTCCTTCATAGCAATTCAAATCCCATGGAAGAGGCTAACATGGTTCACCGGTAAGCACCTTGAATTCAATGAGAGATTTACCAAATCACTGGATGACCATTTGAGTTGTCATGAGAGAAACTCGAATCCAGTAAGGCTAACTCAAATTCATTTTAGGGCTTCACCAAATTACTGGATGACCATTTGATTTCTCATGAGAGCAACTCGAATCCACTAAGGCTAACTAAATGTCACTTGAGGGCTTCACCAAATCACTAGATGACCATTTGATTACCCATGAGAGCAACTTGAATCCACTAAGGCTAACTCGAATTCACTAAAAAATACTCTAGATTAGTTGAATTAGTAGAGACAACTCAAATTCCAAGAAGAGGCAACTCAAATTCGTTGACAGGTCCTCTAAATCACTGAAGTTGCTAGAGACAACTCAAATTCCAGGAGAGGTAACTTGAATTCACTGACAATTAATCTAGATCATTGGAGTTAATAGAGATAAGTCAAATTCCAAGAAAGGTAACTCGAATTCATTTACATTTAATCCAAATCATTGAGTTACTAGAGACAACTCGAGTTCAAAGAAGAGTAAATTGAATTAACTGAAAAATAACTCCAAATTAGAGTGTGGGTTACAAAAATCAAGTGCACGAGCTAAAATTAGCTAGAGAGGGTGCATAAGGCAAGAGATATGAGATAGTGGGTCCCATTAACATCAAATAAGGTGCAATAGAGTTTGAATAGTAAAAAATAATCAAAATTATGAATTAAAGAATAATGTTAGGGAGAGCAACAACTCCTAGAGTCATAGTCCCCCAACCCACTCACATGTGGAATCCATGACCCCCCCCATTCTTGTTAATGTTCCATGTTGAATCTAGTTGTATATTTAATAAAAAAATAATAATTAAAATAATGTCCAAATACCAATGTTTAAGCACCTAGTGCAACAATAATAAATAACCACATCACATATATTTGGGGCATACACTCAGGGAATTACATCCCCTCCCCCTTAAAACAATGCATCGTCCTCGATGCATATCTATTCAAAGTCCAAAAATTGATGAGGGTATTCTTCCCTCGTAACATCTTCCAGCTCCCAAGTAGCATCATCACATCCATAATGGGTCCATTGAACCTTTACCTACCCGATCTATCGGTTACAAAGTAACTTGATTTTTCTTCCCAATATGTAGAGTGGTTATATCATAAAATCCCCTTTCAGTTCCACCTAAATCACATTCCAATCAATGGTCATAAGATTAGGATAAGGTACATATAGTTTTTCAATTAAAGATATATGAAATACATTACAATCAATTCCAAAAATTACTAGTAAACTTTGAATCTCTGTCTTACACTACAGATTTTGAAATTCCATGTAGTTTGACAACCTCTTTCATAAAGATTCCCACAATGTTATTTATTGTATGAGTTGTTTTTATTGGAATAAATTTAGCTTCTTTAGTCAACTTATACATCACCACCACGATGCCATCATGTCGTGATCTTGTCTTAGGAATCTTTGTGATGAATTCCATAGTCATTGCATCCTACTTCCATTCCGGTATAGGCAAGGGATGCAACATCCCAGTTGGATGCTAATGCTCTAACTTAAAATTGTGACATTCTATGCATCTAGTTATGTATTATGCAACATCATTCTTCAATAATTTACAATAGTAATACTTCCTCGTAGATGCTATTGTCTTTTGATAACCCGAATTCCCATCATAAGGCACATTATGCATCTCCTTCAGAACCATATTCCTTATTTCTCAAGAGTTTCGATCATAAACTCTATTTTTATGCAAGATAATTCCATTATATTCCAACCTGTACTAGTAAAACTTATGCAATACTTTCTGTTGTTGCAAATCATCTCTTGCCTATTGGTAATGCTCATATGTATCATAGGATTCAATGATCCTATCCTTCAAATCTTCTACTGAGTGCATCAACTACCTTATTCTCTTTGCCTTTGATGTGTTTGATATCAAAGTCATATTCACATAACAATTCCATCCATCTTCTCTATCTTGCATTTCAGATAGGTTGTTGAAACAAATACTTCAAACCATCATGATCAATTCTTAATTCAAACTTCTTACCCATCAAGTAATGTCTCAACATCTTCAAGGCATGAATGATTGCTACAAGCTCTATATCATGAGTAGCATAGTTTTGTTCATGTTATTTCAACTTTCTGGATTCATAACTGATTACATGGAAATTCCGAGTCAACACTCCACCGATGCCTTGCTTATATGCATCTATGCATACTACAAAAATTTCATTGGAATCTACAATATTCAGAATGGGTGCACTGGTGAGCATTTGAGTCTTTGAAAAATGTCTTGACACTTAGAAGTCCATTCACACTTCACACCCTTCTCTTGCAAGGATGTAATGGGAGGAGATAACTTTGAGAAACCTTCAATGAATCTTCGGTAGTACCCTACTAACCCTATAAAATATATCACTTATGATAAATTCCTTGGTTTCGATCATTCCATAATAGCTCTTATCTTCTTAGGATCCACTAATATCCCTTCTTTTAATATGATGTGCCCCAAGTAGTGAATTCTACTCTGATAGAATGAAAACTTACTTAGCTTGGCATGCAACTAATTCTCTTTGATTACTTGCATCACCAGCGTTAGATTCTCTTCATGTTCTTCTTCCATATTGGAATAGATGAGGATGTCATCCAGGAATACAACCATGAACTTATCCAATAACTTTCTGTAATTTCCCTTCATCATACACATGAATGTTGTCTACACATTTATCAATTCGAAAGGTACTACTATAAACTCATAATGTCCATACCTTGTTCTGAATGATGTCTTACTAATGTCTTTATTCTTGATTCTAACTTGGTGATACCTAGATCTCAGATCTATGTTTGAAAATACCTTGGCTCCTCCCAGCTGATCAAACAAGTCATCAATCCATGGCAAGGGATACTTTTTTTTATTGTTGCTTTGTTCAACTGTCTGTAATTTATATAGAGTCTTAAAGTTCTATATTTTGTCTTCACAAACAACATAGGAGCTTCGCAAGGTGACACACTTGGTCGTATGTAAACTTTATTTAGTAACTCCTCTAGCTACATATCCAACTCTTTCAAATACAAGGTACTCATCCTGTAAGGTGTTTTAAATGAAGGCACTATGCTTGGAACCAAATCAATAGAGAAATCAATGTCTCTCTTAGGAGGCATTCTTAGTAGTTCTTACAATAGATCTACAAACTCTTGTAACACTAGATAATCTTGGAAATATGGTTCTTTTCCCTATTTTGGTTCTTCCACATGAGCTGCATACAAGTGGAAAACCTTCCTAAAACACTTCTTCAACTGGAGACCTGTTATTTGTCTCAAATATATTGGCCTTGATATAGCTCACAGTATCACCTAATTTCCTTATTCATCTTGACAAGTAAAGGTTGTTTTGTGATAATTGAGTATGGAATGATGTGGATCCAACCAGTGGCATGCAAATCAACATATCATATGACCCAAAGGGTATGATTTTCAACTATGTAAGGGTATTCATACCATTCATGTCCAAAGGACACTTCTTTACTACTTTTGTGACCTTTCTCTTTGTACTTGTATCCAACTGCACTAGATTTGATGTCTCAAGATTACCTTTCTTTAGATAATACATCTCAACAAGGTTAGGTGCAATATAACTATGGCTAGCTATAGACTCAATCAAAATATCTATAGATACATTAGCAATCTTACTCGTTACCTCAATCATCATGGGTTGATGATTAACTCCTTCTATCCAAGGTTGCATAAATTCTTGGAGTACTTATGCTAACATCACCAACAATTGAGGCTTCTTGAATGTTGTGAATGATGCTTTCCTTCATTGAAAACTTCTTGGTATAATGATTCCCTTTATAGATCCAACATTCAACATGTGGACTTGATATTTTGTCTAAAGGCTCTTTACCTCTTACTATGCTTTTCTTTGGTTGTCTCTGTTGATTACTATTTCTAAAAGCTGGAGGCTGGAATCCTTTTTGTCTCTAATAATTCTTGTCTTTCTTCGTATCTTTCCATTTTTTTTATAAGAATATTTGTTCTTATTCTAATCATACAATTTCCTTTCCTTCCATACAACCTCTTTGAGGGCCTTCAGTTTGTCATACTGGATTTTGCCCTTGTAGGAGTTGGGTAGACCACTTAGGAGACTCTAAATTTTTACTTCTCATCTTTTACGAAGTATGCATACTTCAAAAGTTATATGAACCTTTTATCATAGGCTTCCATAGTCATGTTTCCCAATTTAAGTTCAAAGAATTCCTCCATCTTCTTGTAATAATAATGCTTTAAGAGGTATTCCTTTTTAAAGTGATTATTGAAATTTTTCCATGAGATTTAGTCTTCATTGATATTCTTCATTTTGTCTAGTTGATCCCACCAAATGGATGCCTTACCCTATAGATGGTATATGGATACTCTTCCTTCCATGCTTGGTGAATGTTGATGAAACTGGAGAAACTTTTCGAGTCCCAACAACCAAGATTTAGAATTCTCTCCTTGGCTTGCTTCCCCATCAAAGGTTGGCGGCTTGATCCTTCTCAATTTTGCCACCAGTTCATTATGAGTGGAATATTCTCTTCGTATGTCTTACTGGGGATATTTCAGTGATTCTTTCTGAGATGCTTGATGAATATCTCTTCTTCTTTACTAGAGAGGGAATACGATGAGGTTTTCTTGGATAGACCTAGTTCTGCCATGTTCTCTTTTCAGTTCATGATATCTTGCTTCCAAATTGTTTTTTGGAGTTTAACTTTGTTTTTCTTGCAATTGTTCCAGACCTTAAAAAATTTTCCTTTGGGTATTGGATGATTTGTTTATTGTATTTTCTAGATGTTCTCACTTCCATATTCAAACTTCTTATCGAGTTATCTAGGGATGGAAAGTATCCATCCTTCCTTCTAATCCATCACTAATATTTGATCTTTGAACTCTGACCTCTGATATGTGAACTTTGATCTCCCTAGTCTTCACTTCTTCGTTTAGGGTATAAAATTTCAATTTGAATACCATACTATCAGTTATAACAACTACTAGAGGTTGCAATGTGTTCATCATAAAACATTGTTAGCACCTCATAAATATCTTTAGCAAAATATACATCACAATTTGAAATGCATATACACAAAGTCATAATTCTATAAAAGGCCCAACAGTTGTAGAGTTGAAACCTAAGATATGATACCACTTTGTAGTGTACCCAACCCCAAAACACAACACCAAGATGGGATACACTAGAATACTATTAAGGGAAAGGATAATTCGAGTGAATGCACAATAGAAAATGAATTATTTAATGTTAGGCCAACATGCCAACAAGCCATAAAATAAAAACACTAACACATTAAAATATATGAGACACTTCCAATGTAAATATTTTCCAAATGCACATATGATGCAAGGTAATTGTAGCATGAATGCAACAAGATATAAGTAAATAATTTCACATGTGTTTAGAACTTGATGTAACATATATGGTTTCCCACCCACAACCATTAAACCACATAATAAAATCATATCTATATATGCTAGAAAATTTAGATTTATGACACTAAATAGTTCAGATTTACAACATTAAAAGAAATCTGGTTTATGACATCAAATAAATTAGATTTACGACACCAATATATAGACATTAAAACATATACCATATCATATATGGGGTTTCCATCTACAACCATATAAGCAACATAAAAACTAGATATATTGGATGCCCCATACAATACATAAAAATAGAATTATACATGCTACCACTTATAGCCGTACAACAACAATAATGGTAGATCTATTATGCAAGAAGATCAACCATCAAAAACCTAACATAAAAATATTCGATCAACCTCCAAGGGTGCATAAGCATCTGAATACATAGTAAATAACAAATAACACATATGCTTTTCTCAAATATGGGAAACTAGCTTCGATCGGACAACATTCCACCCAACCATAGATCTTCCATGCTCATCAATATCTCATAATGACAATCACCCTTGAGACGAGGCCATGGATCCACAAGGTAAGGAGATCTCGAAATCAGATCTCAACAAGAGGAAACTCAAGCCACAACCTAAGAAACAAAACACATTCCCTCACCTCTTACTTTCACTGCATCAACACTACTCGGTGCAATGTGATTCCCTTCACTGCTCAAGTCCCTTAGGACATCACCATCCATCTTTAGGATTCATGTGACCAAATCAGAGACAAGTACAGGTACTTTAGGTACTTCTATGTTCCAAAATGAAATCTAACTAGACTTCACACTGGTATAGATCAATCTTCAATCCCCATTACATGGTATTCAATTTTTCCTGAAATACAAAAGGGTTGTGCAACTATGTTCAAACGAGAAATTCAAATCCATCCATAGGCATTCGAATTGCATGGGAGGACATGTCTAAAATCCCCATTACATGGTCTTCAATTTTTCCTGCAATACAAAAGGTTTGTGCAGCTATGTGAAAAAGAGCAATTCAAATCCATCCGTAGGCATTCAATTTGCATGGGAGGACATGTCTAAAATCCAAGAAGAATGCATGAATTCCAATTCGAATTCCTTCAGACCAAGTCGAATCCCCTGCCAGAGGCTAACTTAGGTTCACTAGTAAGCAACTCGAATTCAATGAGGGATTTACCAAATCATTAGATGACCATTCAAGTTCTCATGAGAGAAAATTAAATCCACCAAGGATAATTTGAATTCACTTGAGGGCTTCATCAAATCACTAGATGTCGATTCGATTTCTCATGAGAGAAACTCAAATCCACTAAGGCTAGCTCGACTTCACTTCAGGGATTCACTAAATCACTTGATGACCATTTGAGTTCTCATGAGGGCAACTCAAACCCACTAAGGCTAACTTGAATTTGTTAGGATTAATTAATCCTTCTTTGTCCAATATAGTCTATTTGGTCATTTTTCCTAACTTAGGAAGTTATTATCACTGTACTAGAATATGGGGGACACACCTAGGGGTTATCTTCCACTTACTGCATCTTCATGCATGAGTTTATGTGCCTCTAGGACCAATCCCTACATTATAGGAGGTATTGTAGGTCTCCATTTTTATTAACCCATTTTTAACACCCCCTTTATATCATATTACTGAGTGGTAACAAACACAAGCCCTAACACATCTTAGTATAAGAAAATAGGGTGATAAATAAAATAATAGTAAAATGCTAGTAATGATCCCACCGTGATTACAGGAGCGATTGATCAATTTGTATTGTTGGGTAATGGAAGACCCAACAAAGTAGTAATGGGGAAGGAATAATGCATAAAAGAAAACCCAATCAAGGGATCACTGTAACAATTAATATAAAATATTGATAGTCCAATAGTCAGTGAAGTGCTTAGAAAAGATGAGAATTGTAGATGCTTCACACCACAGCTTGACAATCTACCAATTTTATATCATGTAAATACAAGCACGTCCATAGAGATCTCTTGTTTTCTATAAGATTAATAAATGAAATTACTACATAAAAATGCAAATTTAAAACCCTTTCATTGATGGACTTCCCTACCTTCCTATGAAAACAAACATCATTGATGTTTGAATCCCAATAAACATAGAAAAATCCTCTTACTTTCCAATAACACCATATGATCAGGTGCATATCTTGGATTTGGGTCATTCACAAGATGCAATGAATTTCCTACCACTTCCTCTACTGTAACGTACCCAAATATCATACCCGTAATATAAAACATAATCATCGTCATCTAAACCAATAAAACATAATCATCATCATCTACACTGCTAATAATAATAATATACCAATCCCACACTAAGGTACATGGTGAATGAAACTTATCTAACACATTTCTTTCTTTCTTTCTTTTCAAAAGACATTAAAAGTATAAATAAACACTGTAACAAAATCAATACAATTTGTTACATGAGATATATACATATTTTATGTTAGTAAGGTTTTCCACTTCGCAATAAAATACATTTTTAGCATTATTTCTTCACTTTAGTATATGTACATACTATAGCAAAATATTCTTAACAATTCTAATTATATAAAGTAATATTTTCCTAGCAAAATATTCTTAACAATTCTAATTATATAAAGTAATATTTTCCATAAAAAAAACATGAACATATGTATATATCTACAAAGAAAAAGGTAGACAATAACATATACATATTCACACACATGTTTATATAGAAGAATGCATATATTTAAAATATATACCACTTTGATGATTTAAGGAATTATTAAACAATAATAAATCTTATAACAATTACTTATGCAACTTTAAAATATATACAACTTTGAGGATTTCAGGGATTATTAAATAATAAAGCTTATAACAATTACCAAGTATGTGTATCATGAATGAACCACCACGTATCTTGAGTAGAATTTTTTCTTTCCCGTTCTTTAATGGCCTTTAGCAAACGCTGGAAGTGGAGAGTTCATAAAAATAAATAAATGTACACAATCCTTCGTAAATATCGAAGTCAAGTGCAGTCAAAATAGGGATGAATTTATTTAAGAAAAGTTAAATGATTGTTCTTCCAAAATCGAATCCCTTAGATGGAGACGCAAGTAGTCCGATTTTCCAGTTATCAAAATGCAGTAAAGTGAAATCCTCACGGCCATTAACTTGGCTGATTTATGAGTTTAAAACGTATCTAGCTATGACTTAAAAACTGAAACTCCAGAGTTTTCAAACGACTTGTCTAATGCTGATTCTGGGGTTATCATCAAGATTTTATTCTCCCAAATCGGAATTAAACGCAGTGCCAGTTCAGGTTTTAGCCACACAAAACCTTGGATCTGTAACTGAGATCTAAAACGTATACAGTAAAAAAAAACGGGCTCAACCAAAACACACTCTTTCAAAGGATAAAAATGAGGGTTTTGACAACACTTTACCGGTCGATACACACATAGGATTTGAGAATACCCTATAATACCATTTTATGTGAAAACGCAGTCAGTGTTTGAGTTTATACATATATAAATCAGATCTCATCAACAAAGAGAAACCGTAAAGGTTAAACCCAGGAAATGGTAATGAAATAGAACTACAGTTATCTTAGAATACATCGCAGACGTGTGGCATCAATCTCTTAACTGGACCGTAACACAATATTCTCAATGCATACTTTGGCCAACGACTGGAAACTACCACATATCTCGAATAATACTTAGATCTCACAAAATCAAATGCAATATTAACTCTGACATAATCCTCACACGTTTTTATCACTGAATCGATACAAACGCATATGATCGGTAAAACAAATGCATCAAACCAATGATCTTGCGTTTAGTAAAAAAAATGCAGACGCATCACGGTTTGAAGATCTGGGAGATATTTCAAGATCTAAAAAGGCAGAAAGGGTTAAAATGTTTCCCGATAAAAACGCACACATGGTTGCTAGCGATAAATAGTCTCAACAGTCTGGTATTCTATACATATATGTTACAGATCTACAAAGAAGACTACCTTACAAATGTGTACTGAGATCATTTTCTAATCACATATTCATTATAGATCTCAAGAATAAAGACTACGGCAGATCGTTTTTCAGGCACATATTCATTAAAGATCTCAAGAATAAAGACTACGGCAGATCGTTTTCCAAGCACTTAATCATTATAGAGCTGAAGAATAAAGACTACGGCAGATCGTTTTCCAAGCACATAATCATTATAGAGCCGAAGAATAAAGACTGCGGCAGATCGTTTTCCATGCTTCAATGTTAAACACACTCCACTAATGAAAACGTAGTTACGGTACAAGCCAAATAAATAAATAAATAACTTAATGCTGAAGTATAAGAAAACTAATACAGATTTACTTACCTGAATCCCAAAAAAAAGAAAACACACTTGGAGAATCAACTCCTCCCAACCATAGGAGGCAGCAACTCAACGGTTTGCTCCACTCCACCCCCGAGCTGGATCACCAACCATGCACCCGAACAGCAAGACACTTCCTCGCGGCACTCAACCTTGAGTCCGTAACAAGTTCTCACGATGGACTTATAAAAAAAAATAGAAGGATGCTCAACAATCATTCTTCCCATGCACAACATGGCGTCCCATGCTATTCCAGTGCACTCATATAAATAACTTTGCCCAGGTCTTATGCCATCCCCAATCAAATCTCCAATCAGATCCCTAAATCCCTATGATTTAGGATCTTGTCTGGCTGTTGAGCTTTGGATTAGATTTGATTGGTGTCAATCACTCTTAGCTTGCTTACACATGTCCATTGGTGCCATGGTTGGTGTCCCCTCATGTAGTTGAGTTCTCCAAGTGCCCCTTTTCTTTATTAATAAATAAATAAAATGTTTATTTGTGCAATTGTTATCTCAGTCTTTGAGTTTTATAACTCATTACATATTAAAAATAATAATAATTTCTCAAAACATGAAAAATAAAAAAATAAAAAAATAATGTCATGGGGGTATTACATTTCTCCTCCCCTTATTTTTAACACCGTCCTCGGTGTTCTTTTTATTCTGAGCTCCCTTGCTCATTCTGGAACATGGAGGGATATGCTTCCTGCATTTTATCCTCCATTCTCATTTCACAAAGGAGGATGCATGACTCAAGAAAGAAGAGGTAAGAGCTAACACTGTACAACTTTTTCCAATTGTATGAAGGAAGGAGGAAAATTCATTATGTTTCAGGAAGATTAAGAAATATTTGTTATTTGAAGAAGGGAAGGAGCCCAAACTAATTGAATTTTAACTAATTTGCAATCAACTTTAAGTTAAATATAAATTTTTTGTTCTTTTTTTAAAGCTATTTGTATGCGATTTTTAATACATGCACAATAAAATAACACTCTTATTGTTTGGATAAATTATGTGCAGATATCTTCGTATACTTAAAGTATTCCAAGTTTAGTGAACACAGATTCTTCCACAACAAATGAATCTCATTTCTCTATCTATACGAGTCAAAATTATTTCAAAATTAGACCCGATGCTCTTCATTTCCTATGTAAATTCTTAAAATAAATTAAATAACATTCCCATATAACATGACCATTTGTTCTTTTTATAAACAATGGTTACTTTAATGGATTGAAAATCGTAGTTTAACATACTATAAACCCCTTTTAGTCAATGTAAGAGACCATATTGGATATTTGCTCTAAAGAGAATTATATATATATATATATGAAAATATTGTTCAAATTGACAAATTCAATGCATGTGCTTTTTCATGAGTTTGTTGGTTTAGAGTTTGAGAGTCATTACAACAAGTCCTTAGAAGCGGCCTTGAAATATATGAAGAAGAAACTATATATGAATATATCCCATTATTTAAATCTTATTCCTCATCCCACCTAAATAAAATAACCCTCAACATTTATATTACTATGTCAAATTAAAAACCCTATGACCCCTTAATACGAGGCAATATATTTTTGAGGTATTTTAGAGTATTCAAACCCACAATATGAATGAACTTGATATGATAACCCTCAACATTTATATTACTATGTCAAATTAAAAACCTTGTGACCCCTTCATATGAGGCAATATATTTTTGAGGTATTTTAGAGTATTCAAACCCACAATATTGATATGAAGACTTTGTATGTATTGTTTTTTGTATTTTAATATAATTTTTTGCTACTTTCAAAAAAAAAGTTCTTATATAATATAATATAAATATAATGTAAAAAATAAATTTTAAATTAAATTTAATTAACACATTTTTTAAGTATATAAATTAATCAAATTTTATAATTTGTATAAATTATTTAATTAATATAAATTTAATATGAATTTATATTAATATTGAAACTTAAATAAATCAAATTTTATAATTTGTATAAATTATTTAATTAATATAAATTTAAGATGAATTTATATTAATATTGAAATGATGGTATTAATACTTCACATTAATTTTCAAGAGAAAGTTTATTTTTATCACTAGACACATATATTTATATTTTCATTATAAATCTTGCATTTTACAGTTAAAATAGTTTTCAAAATAAATTAATAATAACAATTAAGTAATGATATTAATGCTTCAAATTAATCTTAAAAAAATATTCTTTATCACTAAAAACATAGAACTATTTCTTAAGTATAAAATTTGCATTCTATGAACAAACAACTTTCAAAAATAAATCAATAATGGCAATGGAACCATGTTTTTTTTTTTTTTACATCATTAACTAACAGTAGTCTAAAATAAATAAGGAAGAAAATTTGGTAAAGGTTGATGATAATTAAGATTAATATTATTTTATTTATATTATATTATTTTTAATAAAAATCTGGGTTTGATGTGTATTCTTTCAGCAATATCATACACTGTTTACATATTTTCATATATCCATATGATTAAATAGAAAAATTAAAGTGCATCTTTTATATTCATTCCTTATATTTCTGTGTATGTTAATTATATCATTGTAGATATATAATGCTTTTATATTTCATAATTTGATTAATTTATATAATTAAAACAATAGTTTAGCCAACAAAAATTCATATTTGACGTCTCTAAATTTATCTATATATTAAAAGTGCAATTTTTATCATTTAAAAACTTATTTTATTTATAAATAAACCTCGAGTGTAAATGTTTTCTTTAAGTCATTCTCAAAATTAATCATCGATTGATCTAGAAAAATAATTGCAGCCATACCTGATAACCGATTTATCTGTGTAATCATTGACAAAATTAATTTGTCTTTTAACACTTTAAAAATAATTAGGTTAGTTAGTTAACGTCTCTCATAATCCACAAAAGCTGTAGAGGACCCATTTTTGCGTGAAAAGGGGTGTAAATAATTTTAAGACTATTGGTCAGTATCTAACTTTTCATTGAAATATGCAATTAAATGGCCCCTGCCTAACCAAAGCAAAAGCACAGCTTATAGAATCGTATAGTATGGCCACTTTGAATTCATTGTCGCCATTGTTGACCCAGAATGCCTTTTCCATTAGTATAGTATAACAGACATTTCTTTATCCTGTCATTGTTATACTTATAGATTTATATTTTGTCTCCCTCTTCTTCCACGCCGGCGCCGTCAACACGGTTGACTCTAACTACCATTCTTCATCCACTTCATCTATTCGTTTCTTCATAGTCTAGATGCATCTAGACTATATTTTAGGGAGAGCAATAAGCATCCTGCAGCGCAGCAATTAATGCTGGGGTTGCAAGGTACAGCAATCGTTGAATCAACAGTGAGATTAAATCCTTCTGTTGGTGTGCCTCACAGCTGTGCACTACAGGTTACTTATTGCTCTCCATATTTTACACATCATATGCGGCTTTCCATAATGAAATTTTCTATCGTGGAATTTGATAGCGATCCAATGACATGGAAAACACAAAAGTCACAGAATTTCAATAGATAATATTACACGTCCATGTCCATGTCCACGTCATTAGCTAAACATTTACACGTTCACGTCTCATTAGTCGCGTAAGGCGCATCATTGCCATTTCGAAAGGCACTCAAACTTTATCTTCCAATCATGAGAGGGAGTGGCTTTTATTTTAAGTGCCAAATTTGCATGTCCCATTTCCACCTAGACCCAATTAATGTAGTTGAAGACTTAACGTTACAATAATACTTAATAATAATAAAAACATGGGCCTTGCTTGTCCCATGTCCCATTGTGACTAATACTCAACTATTGTCCCATGTCCAAGTGTGACTAAGACTCAATTAATATAGTTGAAGAGTTTAGGGTACACGAATAGTGTATATATGTCCTACATAATTGTGTAAACACAGATGCAATCTCATGATGAGTATATCATTATTAATGGCAAAAAATAGTTTACACGTAGTAGAGTAATAAATACTCTTGCGGCAGCATTGTGGGCGGTTGGATCTCAACTTGTTTGAGATCCAACAGTCCACAATACTGCGGCGGCAACATTTATTACTTTACTGCATAATGAATATTGTTTCCCGTTATTAATTAATTCCTTCAAAAAAATTTCATAAAGATTAGTCCATCTCTAATTATATCTTTCCTATGTCTCATTAAAACACAAGTTTGTACATTCAGGATTTAACAATTTTACTTTTGCAACAACTCGTATTTCGAAGAGTGTTTGGATTTCGTTAACTGAAGCTAAGGTGGAAATGGCTTTGGGCTTGTTTTTCGTGGTGGACTTTATTTGCAAAAGGAAAGTCAAAATTATGGAAAATCCAAGGTATAGAGAAGTCATTTTTTTTAATGATCTCTTGAATGTACAAATATTTCATGGAAAACATTGTGATCTCTCATGTTAGCATGGAGAGATCTGCTAACATGAGAGATCGTAATGTTACGATCTACTAACATGAGAGATCGTACTATTTTCCATGTTTCCTTTATTAAGAAATATGTACATGACCCTAATCACATAATTGATTGGAATGTGATATAGGTGGAAGCTAAGGGAGAGTTCCGAGTGGAACCTAACGCATCCTTAATAAGAAGGTGACATTGCTTCGAAACCAAGCCATCAAACCATGTAAAGGTGCAATGGAAAAAACTTGGCCCTTATGAGGCTACCTGGGAGTTAGAGGATTTCATGAAGGATGCATCCTTATTTTTGTTCAATATTTGAGAACATCGAGGAAGGTATTGTTCTAAGGGGGGAGGGAATGTAATACCCCCATTTTTAACCTTAGAATATATTGGATTTATATCTAATATTGTGCATATGCGATCTATGATTTCCTAGTGTGGAGATCAAGGCCAAGGCCATGCCATTGAATGCTTGGGTTTTAAAGGTAAATATTTTATATTTTATTATCCATGTGCTAGTAAGCCATAGGAAATTATATAGGCATGTAAATATTTAAATGCAATAAAATCCAAGAGATGGCTATGGAAGCAACTAAAATGACAGGGTTGTGTGTATCCACTAGGGAGAGATGAGGGGTTGTGGGAATGAACCCCGTGTATCTGAATGTCATCTTAAGAACCCGTCTTGACTATCTATGATGACATTTATTTCTATTGTAAGATGGTAGCTGACAAATTAGCTCATGAAATTAATGGATCAATGGCCAAAATAAAAAAATTTGTATGCTTGAGTATGGGCATGGTTTACTTGAACCATAAGTCATTTTTACTCATGTGAATTCATTTTCCATCATACCCATTCTATTGTGGAAGAACCATACATCAAATTCTAGCTGGTTATGCATTCCAGCAATAGAAATTGAAGAGACCGCAAATTGGAAAGAGGCCACGTTTTGAAGTGGAAAAAAGCCCAGAAATTCATGTGAGCAGTAAAATATAGTGGGGAATTCATAGATGTAAAACCTAGGCTGAAATTGAGAGTTCCAAATGCTGTAAATAGATAAGAATACCCAGGTTTGGAATCGTGAAAGTGGAATTTTGTGAGGCAGTCACGTGACTAGAATTGGAACAAAAATTCCAAGGGTTGATTGAAGCAGCAGTGAGATTAGATATTGTATTTTCTTGATAAACCCAGTGAAAGAAAGAATCTATATAGGTTTAGCAACTTGTACCTTTCTATTCCCACCCTTGAGAGCACTAGAGGGAATGGGCTCCTGAGGGATTGTGTAGCAGAAAATGGGACCTTCCTTGTGTTAGGTGTGGTAGGTATTGTGGGTGCCAAGGCTGTCTGAAGCCAAATTGAGTTTCCTGTAGCTCAAAGGATGAGCTCACTGACTTATCTATCTCCTTCCCTACCTTCCTATTTTTTTGACAAACCTAGTTGTGTGCTGACTTAGCATGAATGTTTGTCCTTATGGCTATGCGTGAGCCTGAGTAATTCATCCTTAGTGGATACATAGGTCATCCTTAATGGATACATGATACTCAACTAGGTGCCACTATGATAAACCAAGATCCAAAAGTACTATCACTTGAATCATGATCATTGACATTGACATTGATATATTTGACGTTATGTCGGACGTTTTTCGAACACAACTCCTAGCTCTAAACCTAGTGCAATTCCTAGCGCGGTTCCTTTCGGAATTTCTGGCATTATTGCAGACACTATAGCTGGATCTATACCTGGCGCTATGTTGGATGTTTTCTAGGCGCAATTCCTGGCTCTATACTTGGCACTATGTTGAATGTTTTTCCTGCTGAAATTCATGGCTCAATTCCTGTCATTAACCCTGGATTAATATATCATTGCTATGTTATTCATGACATTTTTTTGGAGGCTATTCTTGTCGTTATATGGGTTGCTTTTGTGGATGCTAATTAGGACGTTAATTGGGATGCTAATTATCGTCCAAAATAGCGCCAACTTTTAAAAAGGGACGCTAATTGGGATGCTAATTAGCATCCAAAATAGCGCCAACTTTTAAAAAGGGACGCTAATTAGGATGCTAATTGGAACGCTACTTCGGATTCTAATGGGGACGCTAATTGGGATGCTAATTGGAACACTAATTCGGATTCTAATGGGGATGCTAATTGGGACACTAATTGGGATGGTAATTAGCGTCCAAAATAGCGCCAACTTTTAAAAAGAGACGCTAATTGGGATGCTAATTAGGATGCTGATTGGGACGCTAATTGGGATGCTAATTAGCGTCCAAAATAATGCCAACTTTTAAAAAGAGACACAAATAACACCATTAAAAGCACCATCCCGTGGAAAAGCGTCCACTTTGTCCAAAAAATGATGAAAAATACACTAAAAGTGATAGTGGACGCTAAAAAGGAAGCTAAAAGGGACGCTAATCACAGGGTTTTGTTGTAGTGGTTGTTCTTAGTTTACTTCCAAAAATAATTAGAAAACTTCATATCTCAGAGTTAGAATTTTACACAAAGAAATTAAATAAGAGTTTGCTTAGCCAAGACATAAGCTTCGAATGTATTTTAAACAACTCATATCTAAGACCCTACACAGGTTGCTTCCCAAGTCTCAGAAAAATTATGCACAATTGTCATATAGCAGTTACAACCAACATGAAATGGCTATAAAATGGGATTTTATAGATGTTACTGGCTAATCATAGTTTTTTTATTCTTAGATTAGTATGCTACATATGTAGATTAGTATGCTACATAGTAGCTGAACTTCATAAATTTTCCATGGGCAATGAATATTTTGCGTTCACTGAATAAAACAAAAGCCAAAAGAAATTAACATGACTCTTTGCTAATGAATTGTTTAAATTTTACTTGCAAATCCAAAGAAAGGAAATATATTTATTAGCATTTTTATTTTTACAAATGCATGTTACAACTATACTATTGTTTAGGAATTTTTAATTGCCTTAATTTTAACCTACGCCTCTTTATTTGTTAAAAAAGGATTAAAATAAAAAAGCTACTATTTCAAAGTTTAACACACATACACTCTAAGCTTGAAATATATTCTAAACTCTTATGTTGATGCATGAGCTTGAAAATATATAATTATGTTATTTCAAATATAACCGTATTGGTTTTTATTTAATTTTTTCTTAAAACTTCTAAATAAATATAATTTTTTTTTTTTTTAATTTTAAAGGTAACACCCTTTTAATGGCATTTATTTTGATTTCTGTAAATTTATTATTTTTTCAAACTAAATAGACATTACAGCGTTAACACTTGAGATTTTGGTTAATGATCTCTTTATAATATCTTATCTTTCTTTTAATCTCTAAATCTTTCTTGCACCACATTTTCTCTAGGAACCTAGAAATAATAATATTTTTAATGTTGTCGACATTTTGCAAAGTGTCAGTTTCATCAATCTCCCAATAATTTAACCAAATGGTGGATTCTTTCAAAACTCTATTGTCATATACAAAATTATCAAAATTCTAAAAAAACTAATTCTTTCAAAATTCTATTATCATATACAAAATTATCAAAATATTCTTATTAAATTTAATATATATTTATTATAAAAATATCATATATAACATCCATATATATATACAATTTTCATAAATCAACACAATATAAAACACTTTATTTAAATTTTCTAATCCATCAACCCCTTCCATTCTCTTGCACTCTCCACAACTCTAAACGTATCTGTATTGGATTTCAATGACGATTCATACATCATCTACTCTCATTTCCACAATTTTGGAAGAATGCATTCTGGATTTTGATATTATTAATGATTAAGATTTTGATAGTATTATTAGCTTCTTAGAGTAACTATTGTTTTTTACTTATTACGTCGACGTTTTTGCTATGGAGACTTAGTCTCAGAAGATTTCTCGTCTCTTTGGTCAATAGCAAGTTGACACGTGTTTTTTTATCCACTAATTATGATTCGACAGTTGTTTAGCGTGTTTCCGGCAAAATCGCAAGGTTGATTTCACGATTCTTATGGTAGTGACAAAAATTGCCCCCTTATAAATTCAAGCATTATCTTATTGTTCATTTTGTCTTTTGGGTGCAGCCCTAGAATGCAGAGAATTAAATTAATGTTTTCTCATCATGAATACAATTTTGATGTATATATGTAAATGAAATAGATACAATTTTGATGTATATATATGCAAATGCAATAGATATGCAATAGATACAGTTTTGATGTATAAATGCGAATGCAATAGATACATTTTTGATGTATATACTGCATATGTGAATCATTTCTGTCAGTGTCGAAAGTTATCTTGTGATTCTTACTGAAGCGAGACAAGCTATAGTTCTTTGCAATTGGTTATAAGTCCATGTAGATTCAGTATAATACAAATAAAAACGTAGATTTGGCCGCCATTTTCAAGATGCGGCTAAAGCTCTCACTTATAAAGGGTCATAAATTCAACAATCATTTTTCAAATAAGAGTATGAAGGAGCATCAATTCAGCAATCAATTTTCAAATAAGAGTATAATTTCACTGAATGCCTGGCAACAACCAAAATAAGAGTATAATTTCACTGAATGCCTGGCAACAACCAAAAAATATATATAACCGTCGGGCCCAAGTTTTCCGTGGGCTAGAACGGATATTCAAAATCCTCCATAGGGAAATCTAATGGAGGAAAATCTTGTAAACTGGGATAATCGCAATAGTCTAGACCTTGAGGCGACAGTAAATCCCAACACGTCGGACTCTGCTCCCCCGTAATCTGTTGGTGGTAAATATCGCATTTAGCTTGCAAATTGGAAGATGAGCACGATCGAAGGAAGCCGGAATTCTCTTGCGGCGAACTTGGCGGCAATGGCTTGAATTTGCTGCGGTGAGAGATTAGAATTGCAGGGAATGGAGGTGGAGGGGATTGCCAATTGGAAAATAAAAAATAGCTGAATTCTGGATCTTGAACCTTAACAAGATATGTAATCTCTGCAAATAGTTCCCGCTCTGATATTAAGTTTTTTAAAATCATCACAGTTGGATTTTGGCTCTTAAGCACTTGGATTTTTAACCTAAACAAAAAATTGTAATTCTGCTTGTGGCTCTTGAGCAGTATCTTTAATTACCTATACAAGATATGTAACCTTTGCAAACTATACTATCTTATACTCAAGCCGGAATCTATCATCATCATCCCCCTACTCCATTGCGTAAACATTTCAAATCCTTTTTAACAACTTCAAGGGGCAACTAGCATAGGTCCATTGCTGCTTTTTTTGCTTGGTTGGCAGTGATTCCGCACCTTCGCCGTCGTTGTTTTCGTTCCAAATGTTAGGGTTAGTTTTTATTGTCTTACCCATGAACTTAACTAAATATATATTATACGTTATACATTGCAGTTTCTTAAATAAAATGTGTAGTGGCCACGCTTTGTTCTAAATTTTAAATGCATTAATTTCCATACATAATGCAGTGGTGAAATAAATCTTTCACCTATGTGAAACATTTTGATTTTGGTTATGTTTTTTGAAGGACTCGGTGAATTATTTGTATATATATATATTTGGTATTAATGAAAAATAAAAATTACATAAAATTAAAGAAAGTTGAAATAAATTAAAATTATATTTAAGCAATATATGCCCAAGGGTGAGAAATGATGATATTGAACCAGAGGAGATAGCGGCTTCAACCTGCAAAACCTATGAGTGCCCAGCCTACGTTACTGTTTATGAAGAAAATGAGTTGGAGATCCGGTGTTATAGGAACCACACTCTCTAGATTTCCACCTCTGATTTCCATCTGGAGCATGATATTTACGTATTTTGATATAACTTGCAATGCATCATTTATAAATATGAAGTGATTTATGTTTTCTGAAATAGAAATCAAGATATTTGTTTAGAAAATAAAATTCAAATTTTAGATATCATAACACACTCAGGATTCATCTTTAAAATTCTATCATTCTCATTTTTTTAATTCAAAGTTTTTCAATATAATACTGCATATGTGAATAATTTCTGTGAGTGTTGAAAGTTATCTTGTGATTCTTACTGAAGCGAGCCAAGCCATCGTAACAATGGTTCTCATTTTTTGCATTGCAATTGGTTAGCAATGGTTTAGGAGCGCCATAGTTTATAATTTCCATTGCAATTGGTTATAAGTCCATATAGATTCAATATAATACAAATAAAAACGTAGATTTGGCTACCATTTTCAAGCTACGGCAAAAGCTCTCATTTATTAAGGGTCATAAATTCAACAATCATTTTTCAAATAAGAGTATAAAGGAACATCAATTCAACAATCAATTTTCAAAGGAGTAAGCTACAAACGCGATGATTTTGCCCGGCGGCAATCGTCGCGCCGGCACTCCGGTCACTGTCTCGGCTTTCTTCTTCGTTGCCGGTCCTGGTTCACTCACCGTCATCGCTGCCTCATTTGTCCCCTCTCCGTTTCCGTCAATGCCATCTCCGTCTTCGTCCGTCCCACTACCGTCAATTCATTTAATTTGCCATCCACTATTTCAAATTCAAACCTCAATCTCGCGCGACGATCTCCCCTGCCTCTTCTCTCCAGTTTGATGTATACTATTTACAAATCTTTGCACAACATCGCTATCAGTGTGTTTGTCATTCCAATTTGTAGTAGCTCATCTAACCACACACGAGGTCGTCCATGGGGAGTTTGAAGACGTGCAGCATGACGAAGAGTGTGTGTTTGCAGGTGTTGGCTATCTCTAAATCGGGTCATGTGCAGGAAGGTTTAAGGTCGAGTCCATGTAGCATGTTCCTTGTGGCACCAAGGATGAAGAAATTGCGAGCAGAGGGAAGGTCGGGGTCATCGCCTACCATGGGTTTCTTGTCGATCAGGTATAGGTGGTGCTGAAACGTGCGGTCGATGCACTCTAAGACCGTTGTATTGGGATGGGCCAGGGTATGTAACAACATAGAAGTAAAAAAAATTAGCATATTTCTGCTCTACTCGAATGTCCCATCCTGTTTACAATGGCTGAAACAGTAGCAAAAGCTTTGGCTCCTCCGCCACAGCTGCAGATCAATGTTCATTTTCAATCTGGTTTGGTGCCAATCTTGAACACGGTTCTACATATATATCTTCTAGTGTGTAAGGGAAGCCAAAGCAAACAACTTCAGTATCTACCTCTCTGCATATGCAGACACGTCTAGACAGAGCTCTATAATCCATTTCCATTAAAAGTTTGGTTTTATTCTATGGTTGTGTTTTCATTCCCAATTTCTCCATTCAAGGGAGTGGTTCTCAAACCTCTAGAAACTCAGAAGAAACAACACATACAGAAATTCAAGATCTCTACAGTAAAAGCCTCAACAGACTATTTGGTGGTAAGGTTTTATAATTTTCGTAAAACACTTTACTAAATGGGTATTTCTGTAATATAGAATTTTCTGCAGGGAAATTCCCTCATGCAGGGTTGCTGATCAAGGCGTTGTTAGCCGAAAAACATTGAAATATGATCCATTAGATTTGATTTAGAGGGTCATATACTATTTTTCCTCCATTGGAGTTTCTTGTATTGTGGACTTGATTCATTGTTTTGGAGTGGTTTTTCCATCGTACTTGTGAGTCAATGTAGTAAGGATTTGAGTGAGTGTGAGGGTGTTTATCTAAATGGGCAAGCAATTCTTTCCGAATCTCTACTTCTGGTGAACGTTTGGTTTCTGCTGCGAGAAATGGGGATTTGGTGGAAGCTTGCACTCTGCTAGATTTCAATCTGTGTTTGGCGAGGTATTCCACCTTTGGTGGTATGAATTCGCCTCTTCATTTTGCAGCTTCCAAGGGACATATTGAGGTGACCGCAGTTTGGTTTCAATTTGTACTGTGTTGTTAGTTGGCTTGTGAGGTAACGCAACCACTGGTTAGTTTATTTCAATGCCAATTGGTGGATCTTACTACTAAAGAGCGATATGCTCCTTGGACACCCAAGGAACAGATCTTAGCATAGATTCCTTTGAATCCATCATATTGGAAACTTATGCATCTAGAGTAAATTCAATCTAAAAATATATTTTAGCAGGGAAATGAGCTTCAAGTTCCAACATAATAACTATTACATTCATTCCGTGTAATAAGTAATGTCACGCATTAACTAAATTTAGACGGAATCTAGGATAAAATGACAATCGCAGATTGTAAATGGTCATAATAGAAGTTCATCCCCCATACAAATTCCATCTTTAGAAAGACCAAACAAAAACAACCATGTTTTATGAGACAAGCAGCTATCCCTCATCTGCATAAAATGAGCACTGGTTGTTAACATTCTTCACTTTCTGTAGACTAGCCTTGCATTCATAACAGTGACAAAAGATGCCCTAGTAAGGCACATTTCCACAATGTCATAGAGAAAAGAAGGATGATGCCTCTATTGTTTCCATCCTCTCACAATAGTCCTCTCTGTAGATTTCTTGATATCCTTCTCCAAACTTTGTCAGCTCCAACATATGCAAAGAATTCTAACCCTCCTCTCTCCTTCCTTTCAACTCAATTCCCATCTCCATGCAATGAATCTGTTCCAGATCCATCTTCACCTCTCACCTTGAAGGACCTTGACCTACCCAATTCATCAGCTCTTGTATCTTTTCTATTCCATTCCCTCAGTCTCTCAATACCTACATCCAAATACAGGCAGCCCCGAGACTCTCTTCTGCATTCAGACTCCTCATCTGGATTTTCTCTTGCAATGTCACCAATAACCTTTCTAGGTCCACTGCTTTCTGCCACCATCTCATCTCCCATAATCTCAGTCCCAACTTGGCAATGAACACTCATTCCATACAAACCAAGACACTCGCTAGCAGCCCATCTCTCCTTACCTTGCTCTGTATCAATCCCACCCTCTTCATCAACCGACCCTTCACCCTCCTGATCAATTCATAGATTCATCTTCCTCAACTTTAAACTCATGCTCCTGATCAACTTCTTAGGAATACTCAAAGAATACAAGTCTTCATCTCCTCCCCCTCCTCCAATCCTTTCAATGCCAGCATCTACATTCTTGTTCTTCACAGATAAAATTCCTTCGATTATTGGACTACTGATAAGTTTACGTAAACCCTCTCTAGTCCTTCCCAGCTCACTTCTAGTTATTTTACATTTATTAGTACAAAAGCACATGAAATAGTTGCCACTAAAATTACCTAACCTTTCTAAAGTTGCCTAATGTTGCAAATTGAATTTAATGGAGTCAATGACTTTTCCATGTGGTATGGGAAATGTTGAAGCTCTTGGTAGTTGAAATAATTTCTTTTGTAGAAAGGACATATCGGCAATTTATGATTTAGGAATATAGTATAAGATATTGCTACCTGCAGACCATGGATATGGTGCACTGAGTCATTAAGTCCAATTTCCGTTTCATTTCAGTCTTGTCATTGTTGCTTCTTGTTGGGTGCACTCTGTTATGGTCAATTTTAGATGAACTGAGAGATTTGGTATGGATGTTCTCACTCTTGTTTTTCAGGTTTCTTGACAGAGCAACAATTGAATTATGTGTGCAAAACAAGCCATAACTAGCGACTATGCACAGTCAAAGGGGTTGAAGAGATTAAAGTTATTCTTGGGTTGTCACCAATTTGGATGGCATGTTTGATGTTTGGGTTTGTCTATGCACAAATTTTCACATTTTTTGCAAAATAGGGCGGAACAATGGATAGAAAGATTGGAACACACTTCGAGATCCCTCCTACAAGCTTACAGTGTTTTATTAGCCTATCTGTTGTTCTATTGGTGCCCGTATATGACCACATCTTTGTTCCAATTGCAAAAAACTTGACAGGGAATGAACAGGGTGTAACTTTGCTTCACAGAATAGGCATCGACATATTTTCTCCACTATGTTAATGATTTCTGCTGCATTGATAGAGATTAGAAGAATCAAGGTAGCAAATGATAATGGGCTAATAGATATGCCCCATGCAACAATTCCATGGAGCATTTCTCTGTTGTTTTAACAATACCTGGTATTTGGCATAGCTGATGTATTTGAAATGGTAGGAATGCAAGAGTTATTTTATGATAAGATGCCAGACATTATGAAAATTCTGGGCACTGCTGTGTATCTTAGTGTTCTAGGGGTTGGTAATTTCCTAAGCAGCATCGTTGTTTCAGTTACTGAGAAGCTTAGTTGCAGAAGCAAGGGGGGTTGCTAGTTTGCAGACAACCTAAACAAAGCTCATTTAGATTACTTTTATGGGCTTCTAGTCTCTCTGAGTGCAGTCATGCTCTTCATTTACATGTTCTTATCCAACTGCCATAAGTACATAAATGTCAAAAAGAAAGTATTTCCCATGACCTAAGAGGAATCCTGCAGGGCAAGAACACTTCTTCCTTCATGAGCCATATGTTGGGATATTTGAAGAGATTTGTAAAGGCCTTCTTTTTGTAGAGAGTCGTATGGTAATCATGCCAGACATTGTAAAGGTATGCACAGTACTCGCTATCCTCTGATTGTTATTTTAAACACGGTTTCTTTGGATAAATTATTAATTGTTCGTAAATCCATTCGATTGTTGCTAGTGTTCAATAAATTGGAGATGATGTGGATCGTGTAGAAACCAAGAAACCGATCAATCCATACGATCTAATATTTAGCGAGTGTGATCTTTCTCGTATCATATCGGTGTGATCTAACCCCCATTGTCATAGCCTATGGAAATCGTTGTTAAAAACTGAAACTCCAAGTTGAGCATTGTCATTTACAACCATTCCCCCTATTTAAGTAGTAAATTGATGTTATTGAAGGAGCATCGTAATTCAATCCACATTAGGACAGAACATTGCCAAGTTAGTTACTCTATCAATCTTGGAATCGAATCTGTAAATTTTTTTATTTCAATCTTCCCTCCAACAATCGCATGAAGGACAAGAGATTTGTGGACTGGTCCGAACATACACACACAAAAAAGAACAGGCATCCCAGCGATCACGTGATTTGTATGACATTTCTAATTGTTTTTTGTATACCTCTGTTATTGCGATCTAAATATCTCTGGTATATTTGCTTAAATGATTTTTTGTTGAAGCATGGCAACTGATCTGAGGGTTTCAGGTTCTATTTCTTAACAAGATTTGGATTCTTCAGGCAACTGGAGAATAGATCCAAGATTTATTTTCTTGAGCACAATGTTGTGAACTTCATGATACAACCTCAGCGATATTTATTGCCTCATAAGGCTTAACGCTTTCGTTCACCACAATGCTTAATGTAAGTATTTTATTTGGTATCTTCAATCGCTTCACAAGTATGAAATTGTGCATGCATAAGAACAAAACATTGGATTATAATACCTATCGATCACAACATAAATTAATAAATGAATTTACGAAGGATCGACATATAGTATTTTACTGAGTATGTATCAAGTTTATGGAAAGATTGGATTATAATACGGATTGATCACAAAACTTAATAAATCATTTTTCAAAGGATCGACTCATGACATATTACAAGTTTATTACAAGTTTATCTTAGTCTTTGTAAAAGTAAAAATTGAATTTACAAATCAAAATTATCTTAGAGTTTTTGTAAAAGTAAAAGTAAAAGTAATGTAAACTTTTATTAGTTTGTTTAAACCAAAGTTTGAAAAGTTTATAGGACCTTTGAACTAAGTTTTTATTGGGTTTTTGAACCAATAGAATTTGGTTTTGTAACTTTTGAAAAGGGAGGAAATTTATGCTGGTGTATGGTGTATGAATTTTTTTAGATGCTTGTGGTGATTTGTATTTAATATTTGACACTTATTGTTATTTGGCTGAACAACATACACATACGATTGTTAATGGTGCATGCATTACTTAAAAGTTTGTGAAAACTTCTTTAATTTACTATCTTTTTAAATTCAATGACACATTTTATATCATTAAATGGAAGATTGAAAATACTTGTCATTTTGAATCAATGGTTGTTTAATTCATTAAATTGTACAATGGGTGGAGTTATAAGAATCCTTGTTGTAAACAAAGAGCTACATGAATTTTGAATGAAGTCAAGGTTAACCAAGTGTTAAAAATCATTGTAAAATAACACTTTGGGGTGCATGATCGTTAGTTCCAGACACCTTAAAGTAGACATATAATCAAACAAGCATGAAATAAGCCTGCAAGAGAGCATTACAAATTTGCAAATAAAAATGGGTAAAAAAAGAAAGCATTTGCAAAATGCTAATAAATAAATTAAAGAAGTACATCTCAAGTTACAAGATTTGGATAATTTGGTTTATAATATTCAAAATCAAATTGAATGGAATGATCAATTGATTGAAACACTTTAAATAAAATTAATTGAAAAGGAGGAGAAAATTGAGAACATTGTTGATGCATCTTCTGACACCAATGACTTAATGTGAAAAGTTGATCTACTTGTGACATAAATGACCTTGTACAACTAGGTGATATAGATACAACAAATGAAATGGTCGATGATTCATTAAGTACTCATGAGAATGAATCTGCATTCATAAATAGTGAAATAATGAAGATAGTTTTAGAATATGAGTCACAAGAAGAAGCAAGAGTGACACTAGAAGCAATATTAGTAAATGTGAACTTGAATTTTCATTTGAAGTCACAAAAGAGAAATATTAGGAATGTATGGAAGAACATCAAGTATAGAAGGATCTTTCCATAGGCTATCATTAAACCTTACAAATGAATATGTGGCAACAAACACAAAACATGACTTGGATATGATAAAGAAGTTACATTTCATATTCTTGACTATTCTTGGCCAATACAATTCCATAGTGGAGGATTCCTTCAAAGAGATTTCACTTCCTATGTTTTAGTTCAACATCATAATGTTAAGTCAAGCCTAACATCAAGCCTAACTCCATGGTTGTTAGGCACCCATATTGTTATTGTGGCTTGTGAGTTCAAAAGATACCATCTAGCCGAAAAGGCATTGACCGATGAATCCTGTGGTAGAGGTAAAAGCATATCGGAGGCCTTGGAAAATTTGATTCATTATTAGATAATATTTCCATACATAGAGGGGAGTCAAGAGTTGGGGTGAATCGATCGGACAGTGATTGCCACAATGAACTGATTTTGATAACGATGATCTCATTTGTGGGATAGAGGGTGGGCATGGAAGCTGATTTCAAGGATTCATGTGTAGGGCTCATGCTTTTTTAATGTGTTAAATGTGCTTCCTGAAGGCTCATAAACGAATAGTACACAAATATGGCCCATTTTAAATTGGCACTCTCATGTACCTTAAGAGGGAAAGTATAGAAATGAAATGAAATCGTACTCGCTTTCAAGTGAAAATGGTGCTTATGAAGACAAANTGAACTTTCCAGATTTGATAAATATCCATTCTTTGCATTCTCTCAATGAGAGATTAAAACTCCATTACTTCACTAGCTAAGATCATGTACAAATCTAATCGACGATCCATGGAAAAATATCAAGGCGTAATTATTGATTGAAACAAGTTTATATAGAGGAACCTCACACATGAAATGGGTATACTAGTGCCATAGCAACCTCAACAGAGCCTTCCATGGTATCATTTACCTTGAAATGGGGATATTAGTGCCATTAGAATATTTTTAGCACTAAGTACAAATATTAGACCCCTTGACATGGGTGGGGGAAAACACTTGGTCCTTAGGACTTAAAGAAAGTTGTTAACCATTTAGGACCAAAATTGATGCCTCCAACCACCACACATAACGTTGAAAGTGAATCCTTTGAATCTTAATGGGGATATGCATGCCATCATCATTTGTTGAGCACTATGTATCTGTCTCAAGGCCATGGACATGGTCAGGGGAGGAAACTATGGTCTTAGTTCCTAACTAAAGCTTCTAGGAATCCAAAGCTAGGAATGATGCCTTAAAAAATCACACATGGCATCTCATAGGTATATTTGGACTATGAATATGGATTTTAGTGGAATTAGGTGGTTTTGAGTAGTAGGTATGGGGCCTGCGAGACATGATTGAGGGTGGTTTTATTGGTATTAGTAAATTAACATACTTGGGGTTATTCCATTTGGAATTTTCACTCCTCAGTGTCTTGATGAAAATATGAGCATGAAGATACTGAATACAAATTCGGCCCTCTTGTGGATTGTTGCATACCTTAAGGGCATTAAGAGAAAGAATAAGGGCATTAGAGAAAGAATAAGGGCATTAGAGAAACAATAAAACCAAATAAGTGAAAAAAAGGAAGATAACAAAGGAGGCCAAAGTAGAGCCTTGTACTTTGTTACTTAGAAGAGGGTCATGCATTCAATGATGAGTGAAAAATGGTGGAGGATGAGCATACACCGATAATGATCAATTTTGGGATACATAGCCACTCCAAGATAACTAGGAAAGAAAGGAAGTAATTCCTTTTCATAGAATTTATCAGGGATTTCTAACCTATAATGAAAGAGTCCATTGTCATCATGAACTACACATAGGTTTGAATCCTTCCATTCACTCCCATGTCCACCACCTACCGGAATCCAAATTTTAACATATTTACTATCAACAGGCTTCCAGTGGAACCGATGAAGATATTTATAAAGCCTGGTTATGGCTTGCAGTTTTGTGTGCATTTGGAGATGCTCAACGATCAAATCACATCCTTTCCCAAATTCAACAACCACCCCCATCTGTTGGAGGTTCTTCTTGAAGTCATTTGTGTGATTTCCATAGAGTGAATTATTAATGAATTGAAGGTCATTTAACTAAAAACCATCAAATTTCCATTCAGAATTGAACCAAAAAGACATTCAGGGAGATTGGTACCCCCTGTGAGTTTTTAGCCATTTTCCTTCAGCTATGCTTCTTTTGAATGCAAAAGGGAGTTTCTCAATACTGATTACAGTCAAATGATGTATCCACACTAAGAGCAAAAATACTTTCTCCTTATCAAGAGGAGAGGAAATTACAGGCAAGGGAACATCCAGTGGTCTTAGAAATGGAATATCGACATCTCCAAGATCATTTCTAATAAATGAATCGAGATCATCTTCCCCTTTCAATCCATAAGCATAATGAGGTGGTTTTAGGTAAGCCATTGACAGGACAACAAAGCCATGTTCATCCCATGGGTTGATTTACAATAGCTTTTCCCACTTGCTTATCGATGTCAACGCAAGTTTTTCTTTGGGACCCTTACATATAAGTGTGTCTAGTTTCTTCCCAAGTTTCTATCCAGGTTTGTATGGATTGCATGGGATAAAACAGGCTGGAACTCTGCCCCGCTTATTGAAACCCTGCCCTTGTTGGAACCCTTCACTTGTTGGAACTCTGCCCTGGTTGGAACTCTGCCCCGGCTGGAACTCTGCTTCGACTAGAACTCTGCCCTGGTGGAACTTTACCCTGACTGAAAACCTGCCCCTAAACTTACATGTTTGAATTGTTGAAATTTCCTTCTTTGCAAAGGCCATCTATAAGTACAATGTATGTGACAACATTGGGGCTAACAACTGTTAAAGTTCATGTAGATACGAGACCCAGTCGGGGCAGAGTTCTAGCTAGGGCAGAGTTGTAGCTGGGGCAGGGTTCCAGCTGGGCAGGGTTCCAGCCGAGGCAAAGTTCTAGTCGGGGTAGAGTTCCATGCAGGGAAAAGTTCCAGCCGGGCAAAGTTCCAGTCAAGGAAAAGATCCAAGCGGAGCAGAGTTCTTATGGCTCATTCACCACAATCTCTCTTCACTACCCATCAGTGAAATAGGACTCGTTTCATTCGGAGAAAGAGACAATGTCGTTCATCAAGTCTGGGAGAGCTGTAAGGGATGAGAATTGCAAACACGGTTTGGGGAGATATTTCTTGTTCTTGCTGATGCAGAAAGAGCAGGTCATCCACTCCATCTTATTGAGGTAGGGCTTGAATAAGCTCTTTCATGAACAGTTGGTTGATGTTTTGTTACTCCCGATTTTGCATGGAGGTGACAAAGGAAATTTCTTGACTTTTGTTTTTGATGAAGCTGCTCTATGCCCTGTTTTCATCGATGTATGAGTTTTGATTGATACTGGGAAATGAACAGCTCTGCCTATTGGCATTAGTTTTGATATGTAAAGCATGGAGATGCTCTAAGTCCCTTGATTTCCTCCCTCAACCTTGATCAAGGGATTGAGAACCATTCTTGGTGCACAAATACTCGTTATGGTGCCTTGTCGTGACCTTTGAGCCGTAAGATCTTTTCCATGCCTGGAACTCTGCCTCGGCTGGAACTCTGCCACGCATGGAAATCTACCCCGCCTGGAATTGTGCCCCGGCTGGAACTCTACCTCGGCTGGAACTTTTCCCTGCCTAAAACTATGCTCGCCTAGAACTCTGCCCCGGTTGGAACTCTGTCCTGACTGGAACTTTGCCCCGCCTAAAACCATGTCCGACTGGAACTTTGCCTCGGTTGGAACTCTGACCCGGCTGGAAATCTACCCCGCATGGAACTCTGCCCCATCTGGAACTCTGCCCTGCATGGATCTTTGCCCCGAATGGAACTTTGCCTCGCATGGAACTCTGCCCTGGTTGGAACTCTGCCCCGGATGGAACTCTGCCCCACCGGAACTCTGCCACGCCTAGAAATTTGTCCCGACTGGAAGTTTTCCCCTAGCTAGAACTCTGCCCCAACTGGAACTCTGTCCTGACTAGAACTTTGCCCCGCCTGAAACCATGTCCGACTGGAACTCTACCTCGGTTGGAACTTTGACCCGGTTGGAAATCTACCCCGCATGGAACTCTGCCCCTTCTGGAACTTTGCCCTGCATGGATCTTTGCCCCGACTGGAACTTTGCATCGCATGGAACTCTGCCCTGGTTGGAACTCTTCCCCACCGAAACTCTGCCGCGCCTAGAAATTTGTCCCGACTGGAAGTTTTCCCCTAGCTAGAACTCTGCCCCGGCTGGAACTTTTCCTCGGTTAGAACTCTACCCTAGCTGGAACTATGCCTTACATGGAACTTTACCTCGGCTGGAACTATTTGTCTAGCAGAACCCATCTACTAGGTATTATACGTAGGAAGATTAGGAGCTTGTTGTTTGCTCATCATTTGGATGAAAAGCTTGACCTCAACCTCAATGGTGGTATTTCTGCCCCGGCTGGAACTTTGCAAAGACATGTATTTGATGGCATAATGGAAATGCTTGAGTTTGTATTTTGTAAATTTCTTCTTGGTATCTGGTTGATCTATTTGGTTCGTTGATCTCTATCTTGTTTCACTTATATGGTGGTTTGAAACCTCGTTCATGGCAAAATCTGCAATTTATTTTTTTCTCTATATCTGTGAGGCATATAGTTTCCATGGATTGGTCATGATATCATAACCATCTTTTACTTCAGATAAAAATATAGTTTCCAGCCGAGGGTAGAGTTCCAGTTGGAGCAGAGTTCTCGTGGGGCAAAGTTCTAGTCGGGGCAAAGTTCCAACGGGGTAGAGTTCCAGCCGGGCAAGGTTCCAGCGGGGGCAGAGTTCCAATCAGGGAAGGGTTCCTGTAAGGGACAATGTGCCCCGGTTGGAACTTTTCCCTCAGCTAGAACTCCTCCCTAGGCTGGAAGTCTGCTTTCGGCTGGAACTGTGCCCCAGTTGGAACTATGCTCTAGCTGGAAATTTTTCCTGGCTGGAACTGTGCCCCGGATGGAACTTTTCCCATCCAAAATTACCAACGTAAAACTGTGAAGATTCCAAATATCTAAATATCTGCTAGCTCAATAACTCTCTATAGGAAGTACGCTCAACAATGCATGAACTTTATTGGAATGAACTCTTACCTCACAGGAACCTTTCCCTTGTTGGAACCCTGCCCTTATTGCAACTCTGCCCTTGTTGGAACTCTTCCCTAGCTGGAACTGCGCCCCGGTTGGAACTGTGCCTTGGCTGGAACTCTACCCCAACTGGAACTCCGCCTCAGCTTGAACCTCGCCTTGGTTGGAACTCCGCCTCAGCTTGAACCTCGCCTTGGTTGGAACTCTGCCTCTTCAAAGTGCTTGGACCCAATCCCAGTGGGAACACTTCTAAAATATTATCTCAGCTAAACCCTAGTGAAAACGTTGTGCTTTAGGAGCGCTAGCTTGTGTGGCAAAGTTCCAGTGGGGCAGAGTTCCAGCCGGGGTAGAGTTCTAGCCGGGCAGAGTTCCAGCTGGGCATAGTTCCAACTGGGGCAAAGTTCTAACAAGGCAGAGTTCCAACAATGGCAGGGTTCCAACAAGTGGGGCAGAGTTCCAGCCTGGGCAGAGTTCCAGCTTGGACAAAGTTCCAGCCTGTTTTATCCCATGCAATGCATACACACCTGGACATAAACTTGGGAAGAAATGAAGCCTATATGTATTATTCCCTCTTAAGCCAAGTTAAGCCAAGCAACATAAAATAGGCCATGCTTCAAAAATTCTTTGATAACCTTCGATGGAATAACCTTTATTGAATAACTGTGGCAGATCAATACATGACAGCTCTGGAATCATATCAGATGTAGGACGATGAACATGTCTATCTTAACAGCCCTCTTATGTAAGAAAAAGTGCCCCTATAACAACAAACTATGTTCTCCAACATAAAAAGTGATTAGAAGCATGAAATTACAACCCTACATCTTTAGCCCTTAGACACCTATATATGAAGCTCCAAATAAGCACCAAAGAACTCTAACAACCATATCATAGTCTAAGGTATTTTCCTCCACCTGAAAACTACCTTTTGTAAATAAGATGAAGCCCTCTCAGATCAGTTTTTTATTGGTATTAGTAAATTAACATACTTGAGGTTATTCCCTTTGGCATTTTCACTCCTCAGTGTCTTGATGAAAATCTGAGTGTGAAGATATTGAATACAAATTTGGCCCTCTTGTGGATTGTTGCATGCCTTAGTCAATAGCTTCAACCAATATTAAGTGATCACTTACTCTGCTAGGCATATTCACTGTCATTTGGGTTGAGAAACTAATGAACAAAGTTGTCTTCTCATTGAAAATTTTATGACTTATAAGTTATTTTTAATTTGACGGTTTCAAGTTATCTATTTGCATACTGGACCAAATACCACCTCTTTCATTTATTATCTGTAGATGTCAATTAAAATCAATGTTCAATGTTCTTGGAGTAGGTAGATTGAGAAATAACATTCTATGGAAGAGGCGTTGGTAATATATGCTTATGCCCCTGCATTGGGGGGAGACGGCCTTCATATGGAGAAGCTATCTCCAACTATATAATCCTTTATATTCTTCAAATATATAATATATGAAGGAAATACGATTATGTTCACTGTGCAAGCATAGCTCTATCACAAGAAATGTTTCTCTCTTGATTGACTGTGTTTGAATGAATCTACCGGAAGTCCACCGAGGGATTCGCTTCCTCTACCCTTGACATATGAACCCGTGTGTAGTCGTGTATGGCACATAGTAATGAAGATTTTAATTATCACAGTAAATGGTGTGTTTCCTCTGTATAGAATGCTTATCTGTTGGTCTTTATGAATAGTTTTTAAGGGACAATCTCTATGGGAGTACCAACCTTGTTCGTGGGTCTTTTATTTGCTAAATATACCTAGTAATACAGTGATGATCGACAACCTTTTATTTGGAACCTTGCCCCGGCTGGAACTCTACCCCGTTGGAACTTTGCCCCGACTAGAACTTTGCCCCGCTGGAACTCTGCTCCAACTGGAACTCTACCCTCGGCTAGAAACTATATTGTTATCTGAATTAAAAGATGGTTATGATATCATGACCAATCCATGGAAAATATATGCCTCATAGATATAGAGAAAAAAATAAAGGACTTAAGCCTTGCAGATTTTGCCATGAACAAGGTTTCAAACCACCATATAAGTGAAACAAGATAGAGATCAACGAACCAAATAGATCAACCAGATACCAAGAAGAAATTTACAAAATAGAAACTCAAGCATTTCCATTATGCCATCAAATACATGTCTTTGCAAAGTTCCAGCCGGGGCAGAAATACCACCATTGAGGTTGAGGTCAACTTTTCATCCAAATTATGAGCAAACAATAAGCTCCTAATCTTCCTACGTATAATATCTAGTAGATGGGTTATGCAAGACAAATAGTTCCAGCCGGAGTAAAGTTCCATGCAAGGCATAGTTCTAGCTGGGGCAGAGTTCCAGCCGAGGAAAAGTTCCAGCCGGGATAGAGTTCCAGCTAGGGGAAAACTTCCAGTCGGGACAAATTTCTAGGTGCGGCAGAGTTTCGGCGGGGCATAGTTCCATCCGGGGCAGAGTTCCAGCCAGGGCAGAGTTCCACGCGAGGAAAAGTTCCAGTCGAGGCAAAGATCCATGCAGGGTAGAGTTCCATGCGGGGTAGATTTCCAACCGGGTCAGAGTTCCAACCGAAGCAGAGTTCCAGTCGGACATGGTTTCAGGCGGGGCAAAGTTCCAGTCAAGACAGAGTTCTAGCCGGGGTAGAGTTCCAGTCGGACATGGTTTCAGGCGGGGCAAAGTTCCAGTCAAGACAGAGTTCTAGCCGGGGTAGAGTTCCAGCTAGGGCAGAGTTCCAGCTAGGGGAAAACTTCTAGTCGGGACAAATTTCTAGGCGTGGCAGAGTTTTGGCGGGGCAGAGTTCCATCCGGGGTAGAGTTCCAACCAGGGCAGAGTTCCATGCCATAAAAAGTTCCAGTCGGGGCAAAGATCCATGCAGGGCAGAGTTCCAGACGGGGTAGAGTTCCATGCGGGGTAGATTTCCAGCCAGGTCAGAGTTCCAACCGAGGCAGAGTTCCAGTCGGACATGGTTTCAGGTGGGGCAAAGCTCCAGTCACGACAGTTCCAGCCGGGGCAGAGTTCCAGGTGAGCATAGTTTTAGGGAAAGCAAAATTACAGTCGAGGTAGAGTTCCATGTGCGGCAAAGTTCCAGCTGAGGCAGAGTTCCAGTTGGGGCATAGTTCCAGGCAGGGCAAAGATCTTACGGCTCAAAGGTCACGACAAGGAACCATAACGAGTATTTATGCACCAAGAATGGTTCTCGATCCCTTGATCAAGGTTGAGGGAGGAAATCAAGGGACTTAGAGAAGCTCCATGCTTTACATATCAAAATTGATGTCAATAGGCAGAGCTGTTCATTTCCCAGTATCAATCAAAACTCATACATCGATGAAAACAGGGCATAGAGAAGCTCCATCAAAAACAAAAGTCAAGAAATTTCCTTTGTCACCTCCATGCAAAATTGGGAGTAACAAAACATCAACCAAATGTTCATGAAAGAGATTATTCAAGCCCTACCTCAATGAGATGGAGTGGATGACCTGCTCTTTCTGTATCAGCAAGAACAAGAAATATCTCCCCAAACCGTGTTTGCAATTCTCATCCCTTACAACTCTCCCAGACTTGATGAATGACATTGTCTCTTTCTTCGAATTAAACGAGTCCTATTTCACTGATGGGTAGTGAAGAGAGATTGTGGTGGATGAGCCATAAGAACTCTGCTCCACCTAGATCTTTTCCTTGACTGGAACTTTGCCCAGCTGGAACTTTGCCCCGCATGGAACTCTACCCCGACTAGAACTTTGCCTCGGCTGGAACCCTGCCCAGCTGGAACCCTGCCCCAGTTGGAACTCTGCCCCGGCTGGAAATTTGCCCCGGCTGGGTCTCACATCTACATGAACTTTAACAGTTGTTAGCCCCAATGTTGTCACATACAGTGTACTTATAGATGGCCTTTGCAAAGAAGGCAAGTTCAACAACGCAAACATGCAAGTTTAGGGGCAGGTTTTCAGTTAGGGTAAAGTTCCACCAGGGCAGAGTTCTAGTCGGAGCAGAGTTCCAGCCGGGGCAAAGTTCCAGCCGGGGCAGAGTTCCAACTGGGGTAGAGTTCCAACAAGGGAAGGGTTCCAACAAGGGTAGGGTTCCAACAAGGGAAGGGTTTCAATAAGTAGGGCAGAGTTCCAGCCCGGGTAGAGTTCCAGTCTGTTTTATCCCATGCAATCCATACACACTTGGATAGAAACTTGGGAAGAAACTAGACACACCTATATGTAAGGGTCCCAAAGAAAAACTTGCGTTGACATTGATAAGCAAGTGGGAAAAGCTATTGTAAATCAACCCATGGGATGAACATGGCTTTGTTGTCCTGTCAATGGCTTACCTAAAACCACCTCATTGTGCTTATGGATTGAAAGGGGAAGATGATCTCGATTCATTTATTAGAAATGATCTTGGAGATGTCGATATTCCATTTCTAAGACCACTGGATGTTCCCTTGCCTGTAATTTCCTCTCCTCTTGATAAGGAGAAAGTATTTTTGCTCTTAGTGTGGATACATCATTTGACTGTAATCAGTATTGAGAAACCCCCTGTAGCATTCAAAAGAAGCATAGCTGAAGGAAAATGGCTAAAAACTCACAGGGGGTACCAATCTCCCTGAATGTCTTTTTGGTTCAATTCTGAATGGAAATTTGATGGTTTTTAGTTAAATGACCTTCAATTCATTGATAATTCACTCTATGGAAATCACACAAATGACTTCAAGAAAAACCTCCAACAGATGGGGGTGGTTGTTGAATTTGGGAAAGGATGTGATTTGATCATTGAGCATCTCCAAATGCACACGGAATTGCAAGCCATAACCAAGCTTTATAAATATCTTCATTGGTTCCACTGGAAGCCTGTTGATAGTAAATATGTTAAAATTTGGATTCCGGTAGGTGGTGGACATGGGAGTGAATGGAAGGATTCAAACCTATGTGTAGTTCATGATGACAATGGACTCTTTCATTATAGGTTAGAAATCCTTGATAAATTCTATGAAAAGGCATTACTTCCTTTCTTTTCTAGTTATCCTGGAGTGGCTACGTATCCCAAAATTGATCATTATTGGTGTATGCTCATCCTCCACCATTTTGCACTCATCATTGAATGCATGAACCTCTTCTAAGTAACAAAGTACAAGGCTCTACTTTGGCCTCCTTTGTTATCTTCCTTTTTTTCACTTATTTGGTTTTATTCTTTCTCTAATGCCCTTATTATTTCTCTTAATGCCCTTAAGGTATGCAACAATCCACAAGAGTGCCGAATTTGTATTCAGTATCTTCATGCTCAGATTTTCATCAAGACATTGAGGAGTGAAAATGCTAAAGGGAATAACCCCAAGTATGTTAATTTACTAATACCAATAAAACCACCCTCAATCATGTCTCACATGCCCCATACCTACTACTCAAAACCACCTAATTCCACTAAAATCCATATTCATAGTCCAAATATACCTATGAGATGCCATGTGTGATTTTTTAAGGCATCATTCCTAGCTTTGGATTCCTAGAAGCTTTAGTTAGGAACTAAGGCCATAGTTTCCTCCCCTGACCATGTACATGGCCTTGAGACGGATACATAGTGCTCAACAAATGATGATGGCATGCATATCCCCATTAAGATTCAAAGGATTCACTTTCAACGTTATGTGTGGTGGTTGGAGGCATCAATTTTGGTCCTAAATGGTTAACAACTTTCTTTAAGGACTAAGGTCCAAGTGTTTTCCCCCACCCATTTCAAGGGGTCTAATATTTGTCCTTAGTGCTAAAAATATTCTAATGGCACTAATATCCCCATTTCAAGGTAAATGATACCATGGAAGGCTCGGTTGAGGTTGCTATGGCACTAGTATAACCATTTCATGTGTGAGGTTCCTCTATATAAACTTGTTTCAATCAATAATTACGCCTTGATATTTTTCCATGGATCATCGATTAGATTTGTACATGATCTTAGCTAGTGAAGTAATGGAGTTTTAATCTCTCATTGAGAGAATGCAAAGAATGGATATTTATCAAATCTGGAAAGTTCAAGTTTTGTGAAGAAATCATTTGATATTTTGTAGATAATAATATCTACCTAGTCTCTTAAACACAAGGTTGTTCCTTTTTCAGAAAATGTTGATTAGCAAGTTCACGAACAGATGGCTGAGTCAAAGGGTTATTGAGAACTTTCCTTAAGAATATTGACATATAATGATGCAAGGATCCCTCAACTTCTTGTTATGTGGACAAGGATACATCCCTTCCTCTTCTATACACCTTCTATCTCAAGGACACCATTAATTAATACTCAATTGCTAATTGCTATTCCACCCTATTCCATAATTGCTTATAATAATTGCTATTCCACCATATTCCATAATTGCTATTCCACCATGTTAGGTGTAAGGTGAGAATTATGGGGAAGGGGTACAAGCTTGAGCTTTGGATTCTTCTTTTTAATAACTCTTTTCTGAATGAATTTGATACCATGTATCTAGTGCTTTGGGTTGACCACTAACCAATTTCATCAAGAGTGGTACCATGCTCGCTTGATCAATGTCTATGGTGGTTTTGGTTGACTACTAACCATTTTCACAGCATACTTCCCCCCTTAAAGTGAAATTTCAATTTTGTCTTCATAAGTACCATTTTCACGTGAAAGCGAGTACGATTTCATTTCATTTCTATACTTTCCCTCTTAAGGTACATGAGAGTGCCAATTTAAAATGGGCCATATTTGTGTACTATTCGATTATGAGCCTTCAGGAAGCACATTTAACACATTAAAAAAGCATGAGCCCTACACATGAATCCTTGAAATCAGCTTTCATGCCCACCCTCTATCCCATGAATG